>JAPYMA010000401.1:0-69560 GCA_035041965.1 Anisakis pegreffii
ATATTAATATTGATATTTTCTTCAAAAACAAACGACATTTTCACAATTCTTCGCAAACCATCAACACAACAATTTCATTGAAAAAACATCAACAAATCCTGTTGATAATTCTGAAGGTAACTTCACGCGCATATACATCCAAGAAATTATGCTTCCTGCAATCACGAATGATATAAACACGAGTGAACAGATCATCTACTCACGAATCCAAGTAGTCATTTCAAGCAATTAGAAAATGGAAAAAATTACCTAGCTCCGACATTGCCTAAGAAATGATACTCCTGATGTATACAGATATGTCTGTTTTTCATCAAACAAAAATAACTAATGGTTCTCAACTGAACGATTATCAAGGAAAAGGAACTAAACGAGATCGTTCACCTCAAAGGGATTAACAAAGATATCATCTGATGATAACAAACATCACTATTTTTTCCACTATAAACCTTTTGATACCGTTCTCCCGTTGTAAACATTCCACCGAATACAGTAATGTTTACAACGGAAGAACGGTATCAAAACAGTTTAATTTATTCAGATAAACCAAAGAGCGACAAGCAATTCATTTCCTAGAGCTGATATATGAGGATAATCCGTTAAATCTGTTCAAAAAGATGATATAATTATTTGACGGTGAGCTGGTCGTGCTTTGCCAAATCGCTCTTTTGATTTCATTTGCAAACTGAACTGAAGCTGGCAGTTTGAGGAGTAGATATAATACAGATCCCTCGGAGAATCATGAATGAGAGCGAATCAGTGATGCGGCTGAAGTGAATAAGAAAACTACCACCACACAGTGGAATTACAATGCAGTAACTTACTTTAGTGATGAGAGTGATGAGAGAGTATGGAAATTAGACATAGGATTCATGGAGAGACTGTTGAAGTAGAACTGTACACGAGAGCATGAAAAGCGTGCACACCATCTGAATAGCTACTTCCATGAGAAGCCATTCTTCTGCACTCTATTCACCGCTCACATTCCATCACCAATTTTTACGTCCAATTCCTGCGATGTCTCATCACTCTTATTTCCAAATTTGCTGATTGCATTACATTCCCATTGTGAAGCGGCACTTTTCTCATTCATTGCAGACGTATCACTGATTCACTCTCATTCATAATTACCTTCTGAATCTTCACTCTTTTCGTTTGTTCACTTCAAATTCTCGTTACGTTGGCATTTACAATAGAATTGATATGTGCAGAGTGAGTTGCCACACAACGAAACGACTGTTCAAGTGCAAGAAATTCATCGCATCCAAGTGCTAACAGTGAGATGTTATACAATCTGGGTTTCCCAGTGAAATCTTCAATGTTCCTCTTCACTTTAAAGAAAGAAGAAGGATTCAAACACGTTCCAACACAGGTGTGATTCTAAGCACTGCTGTGTCACTGACCACATCTGTTTCATCCAAAACAGATGCGGTCAGTGACACACCAGTGCTTAGAATCACATCTGTGTTGGAATACGTTTTTGACAACATTCGAAGCCTGTGACTTTCTTTGAGTCGCCATGACATCACAAAGAAACGCACAACATGTCAATTAGATCAGAAATTATCGATCACTCCCATTGTGATGAAGGCAGTTGAACTTGGCCATGAAATATTCAACTTGACAAGTAAACCAACATCCGTAAAACACCATTCGCATCATGCACCCACTTCAGATCTTAGAGCGTCAGTGATTTAAGGCCACTGAAAGTCATTCTTGCAACTACTGACGAAACAAGTTATTTTTGTGGTCATGAAACGACCTTCTGATAGAGTTCAACACAAGAATTTCTTTTCAGAGTTCACCATCCTTTCACTGAAAATGCGCAACGTTCGAGAGTGTCTGCACAAGTTGCAATCAGTATAAAGTGATCAGCCATATAAACGCGTGCCAACCAAAACTGTCATTCGATTGAAAACTACTAATGAATGTTGCTCGCAGGCCACGGGAGCTCTTTCCAATTGTATCTATGGGAACACGAATAAGAATAATGATAATAATAATAATTAACAATAATAATAATAGTAATAATAATAACAATAATAATAATACCTTGATGACCAAATACTGCGTAAATTGATGGGATATCGCATATCCCATCAATTGAACGTCACAATTGCTCATGCTGAGCGTCATAACTCTCCTAACTTAACAATTGGCGACAATACTTTAAAAAGTATATCATGATTATAAATTTTTGCATGCCATATATCGTAATTATAAATTGTTAACATGGTATATATCATGAATATAAATTTTTCCTGTCGGGTAAGTATCAATTCAAGTTATTTTTTGCATTTTCGTGCTTAATGCGAAATCGGAAATCTCGAATATATCTCGACTACTGACGAATCTATCAGTCATGTTTTGTTCTTCTGGATCTGCGCTACAAAATAATATATGAATTGCCCGGATTTATCCCGCTGAATGTTTAAGAAATTCACATTTCTGAACATATATCAAATGAAAATCTCATTTTCATCACTTGGCGAACTGTCCCATACTTGGCGAAGTATATGTATACTTATTTAACATCACGCTTGTAAATTCCACATCACCTTTTCTTCTCCATGCAAACGAATTTTCCTTCGTTCTTAAATTTGATCCATAAAACTTTTTTAATTTCAATCCATCCGGATTTTTATATTTCGGTTCATATATCCATTCCGTGTCTTGCTCATAAAACGTAACTTTAAAGACTGGGTGGAAGCACTCTGTGCCCAAATTTATATTTTATTCCAATAATAAGCTAGCTTTATCAGTCGAAATCCGTCTTGTTTCACCGGTTGATATGTCTGTGTTCGCATTATTTCTGTCATTAAACCATCAGACGTGTTTAGGTGAATAAAAAATATCTCAAAATTGAACGGAACCTTGCCGAATGAATGATCATTATGATTGAAGTGTAGTATGCAAGATGAACAGACGGGTGGAATTGCCGGTCCTGGGCTACCGAGCCAATCCAAGGTTTCACGGGTCAGGCCAAGACTTGCCGTGTTGGAAGAACAGTTACCTAATCAGGCCAAGCCAAGATTTTCTGAGGTAGGCCAAGACTCGCAGGGCAATTCTTGGTCTGGCCCGAAGGCTCAGCAGCGGCAATTCCATAGTCTGAAATGAACACCAAGTCAGTTCAGTTGTATTTTTGGTAAGGACTATATTCAGGTGATTGCAGGCAGAATTTGAAGTGAACAAAGTTGAAAGGAGCTCGAATAAATTTCGTGTCGATCGGGCGGTGATGCAACACCACGTTCGTTGTTCGTTGGGAACAGCTGTGAAGTGGTACGTGGCATGCATTGCTCGCAGACTGTCGTCCTCAATCGCTAAACCTGAATGCCAGCCTCCTGCCCACCATCATCATCGACCCGATGTTTTTACTCTTGATGGTTCGTTTTTTGTATACCTACCACCTATCGTTTAATCCCTTCAGTAATAAATAATAGTAATGAGAAGTGTATTAAGTAAGTGGGTCATTGGATTATCGTTGCAATTTCATGATGATTTCGAATATTTTGCAATATTTTTGATGGTTACACATATCATTTATTCTGAATTTGCAATCGAATCGTCCGTCGATCTTGAATCTACCACTCGTTCATTCCAACCACTGTATGATTAAAGTATTCACGTACTAAATGATTCCGTGCAAACGATATTCAAAAACACATCAGAAGAGATTTATCGATGATTATATCTGTCGTCCTAAATGTATATCTGATACCATGATATGTTCACATCGCAATCGTCAACTTCTCAATCACATACTACAATCAAATTGACTAACTTCTCGTCTTTGATTGCTCAATCACCAAACAAAAATTTTATTGCTTTAACTTCACATTCGATTATTTGACTGGACATTTCACGATCAGTCGAAATTCCACTGAAGCAATCATATTGTTAGCGTTATTTCTTAAAATGAATGTACATAAGTATTTAATCGTTCAATCAGTTTCCCTGCAAATTAAGTGTTATGATGCATGTAACATTCATTAGAATACGAGTAATAACAATAAGATGTGTGATGTGTTTGAGGAACAACCCTGACCCCAGATGAATACTGGAATATATCACCTCACGTTGTTGGATTGCTTAAAAGACGTCTTCTAAATGATCCGCATAATCCACTCTCTCTATTGAAACGTCGTATTGTTGAGCATTTCCAATGCACTCGCGGTTTGTTTTATTTCTACGATTCATTCATCATTTATGCTGTTGTGAATACGATCGTCAAAGCTTCATAATAGCAACTTCATAGTAACAATCTGAAGAGTAATAGTGAAAAAAGGATGTGAGCTTAATTTTGATGTGGTTTGTATGCGACGATAAATGCAATTGATTGAACAATGAATTGAACTAAAGGATCATACGTGGTACGTGAGGACGAAAGTCGTGTGGTATCGGTATTCGATAATTTCGATTCATTACTAACTCCCGCAGATCATGTCAGTAGACGCACAACAGATACTTATTACATAAACAAACATCATTGCTTACGAGCTCATACCTCAGCACATGAACACCAACTCCTCAAACAAGGTTGTTATCTATTATTTGTTATAATATTCGAAAATTGTTTTTATTAACTTATTTCAGCATTCAGGATTGAATCGGTTTCTTGTGATCGGTGATGTCTACCGACGTGACGAAATTAATCGCACACATTTTCCGTCATTTCATCAGATCGAAGGCGTTCATTTGTATACATCACACGAACTGTTTAATGGTCTAGAGGTATTCATTATATAGTTACTTTCCGTCATGCGCCATTTTCGATGATATGTCTGGATTGATTATGTTCAATTAAAAGGTAGACATGTTCGAGGAGGGTAATCGAACTGATCACAAGCAAGAATCACACACCATTGACACGGCTAATGTTCTCTCGTTGAAACTGAAGGTATGTCAGTTCGTTGATTGTTTCATTAATAAAACGTAGGTCTACAAGGAGAAGATGAAGATGCAGCACGAGCAGATTTGTTTTTGTACTGTTAACCATGCTGAGCGTCGTTTATTCTGCTGCACGGCTGTGCAATTTGTTTGTAAAATTTAGAAGTGATATTGAAGGGTGCATTGGAAGAATTAACACGTGCAATATTCGGCAATGAAATAAAAATGCGCTGGGTGGATGCTTATTTCCCATTCACACATCCATCATTCGAATTGGAGATTTTTTACGATAATGATTGGATGGAGGTATTGGGCTGTGGTGTTCTCGAACAGAAATTACTGAGTATGGCTGGTGTTCGGGCCAGAGCTGGTTGGGCGTTTGGAATCGGCTTGGAACGACTTGCGATGGTTGGTTCATTTTAATATTCAGTACTGATGAAAATAGGTCACATGGGTCCTGAATGATGATGCATAACTCGTAGGTTCTGTACGGTATTCCGGATATCCGTCTGTTTTGGTCAACAGATTCGGGATTTAAATCACAGTTCGCTGGAATAAAACCGAATGATAGGGTGAAGTATAAAGCGGTTAGTGTACATCCTCAGTTGTACTTGGATTTGTCGTTCTGGTTATGCGACGGGGTCAATTCTGAAGAGATGACCGCGAATACGTACGACTTGATTCGGTCGGTTGGCGGTGACCTCGTGGAACAGGTTGATCATTCAGTATTTTGAAGCTGTTATTTCATTATCATTCCACTGCTTAATCATATCCTATGTGAAAACCATTAAAAAGATATTACGTATTCAAGTTTATTTACACTGATTACAACGTTCTTCGTTAGTTTTAGTGATAGAATATCATCCAATAACACTCAGATGTCCATCATTTAACGCAAAATTTCTGCATCTCTCGCATCATAAATCTGTGGAATCATTTAGCAACAGCCTTACTCCAGTTGTCAGTCTTAATCAGTGCAAAAGACGTATTAAAAGTTGAAACGACGTTCATGATAACTATATCAATGGGTAGTTTCAATGCCCGTTCATACAATCTTCCGCTTGCATATGAATAAATCTCCCTTTCACAAGTCTTAAAATGATGCAGTTAATTTGCAGGTGAATCTGAGTGATTGTTACCTGAACAAAAAGACTGGTCGTTTAAGTCAGACCTATCGACTGGTGTATCGCAGTAGTGAACGAGCATTGAGCAAACACGAAGTGAACATCCTCCACAAACAAATCGAACATCAATTAACACAAAAGTATCATGTTCAAATCAGATAGATGGACTCATCGTCTTTATCATTTCACATCACAGAGTGCTACTAAACATGTTCTCATTTATTAAGGTCTGCTACATTCACCAATCGTTGTTGTTCAATCGCCGTTCATCCTCTTTTCTGCATAAATTAGTAAACATAGTGTTGATTGCTCGTTTCTTTTAAATGGTCAGAAATTGTTTTGAGTGAATGCATTGATCTGTATTAATATGTAAATTGGTATATAGTTTAGATGGAGTTTTTTTTATTGTACATTTGCACTGAGTAACATATTGATAATGCAGTAACGTTCATAGTATGATTTTTTTTGTTTGTTCTGATGATGTGTTGTTGGCATTTGATTCGTATTGTTCATGTTTATTAATATTGCCGATGTATGACGTGCATCGTCGAGTGTTGGATATAATTCAAGTGATATTCAGTTGAATGTTCGGTGAATACTGTGATCATTATTAATTTAAGAATTGAGAGTGTTTGAGTGCAATATCATTTGTTCGTTACTGAAATGAATATGTGTGGATTTGTAGTGCGTTGCTCTGAGATGGGATTGTTTCGTAGTGGATATTTGAATTTGAAGTAGTGGATATCTAGGATGAGGCAGAGATGGGATATGTGGTGCGATTTTGGATTTGTACAGGCGTCTTTTGTGGGATATTTTGCAGATGGACAGTGCCGAATGAGAGCCGTTGCTGGGGATAATTATTTACGGTGGTAAGATATGTTAGTGAAAATTTGATATAGTTGCGATTTAAAACTTTTGCTTTGATTTGATTTACAGTGGATGTTCATTAATTTGAAATAGTTGATGCTGTGTGGATGGAAGAACGGGTGTTTGGATTGGTGGTGTGTTCATTGTGAATATGGTTGTGGAGTTTAGTTGATAGGCTGGGATGAAGATCAAGTTAGAAGGGATGAAAATTAGATACGTCAAGGGACGAAGCTGATACTTACAGTGAGTGATTAGCACGGAATTGATTGATCTTGTTTATCATCCACTAATATCGTGGAATATTGTAAACGACCGAACGATTTATTCAGTTACGTTTGAAGAGCGTAATCAATTGTCTTATTACTTTAGTGGCAGTAATGGTTGCTTTATTGTTGTTCGAATAAAATGTTATCGAGTTAATCATTATCAGTTATTCGTTTCGCTTTTATCCATTCAGTACGCGGTTCAACTCCGCTCATAACATACATTTCATTTACATATCCTATCACCACAATATATTTTATTTTATTCACTCTTCTTTTCACATTCCTTGTTGTAAGCGACTTGTCATATGGTCGTTTTCGAAGCACATTCAATCTTAGAGACTACTCATCCGGTATTGGTTTATTGTTTGATCATTTCATTTATTTATTCATTCATTCAAAATATCGTCATCATTGCCGCTGTCAGCACAAGGGTTAGCATGAATGGAAAATGGGATCGTGGAATTGAACAACGATTATGAACTGCAAACAAAGCAACAGTGGTAACAGAAGAGCGATGACATTACGAAAGTTTTGTTCATTGCTCTCTGGAAAGTGGAAGCCGAGATGAGGCTGTTATCTATTCATTTATGCGTTTGTTGTCGCTTGAGTAGCAGATAAATATTAATGGATTGGGAATGGAATTTTATAAAATCTTGGTAATATACTACCAAGATTATATAAAATGCACAGTATTACTAAATCCCTTAATCTCGCGATTGCTTAGAACATCTATTCCGAAATCGAAGGTCGGAAACCCTAGCAGCACGAAGTGTGTAGGTTAGTATAGGATGGTAGGATCATGTAAACTGTATTGACGCGGAAACGATTTTGAAGAATGTAGTAAATATTGGGTGCTCGTTGGCTACGGTCAACATCACAATACTACATCAAATATGTGTATTGAGAGCATGCAAAAGCTTGATACAAAAGTATTTTGGACTAGTCATCGTGGAATGTAGTTGTTTATTGTTACGTTTTGAAACGAATTGAGTGATCAGTGAATAGTATTGGAATTAATACGGAGTAGTTTGTTTATGTTATCGCAGATGTGCTTGGTGGCATTGCGAAGCATTCAGATGAAGTTGACGTTTATTTATGTTCGCAAGCGAAATATTATAATTGAATTGTCTCTAGTTAACATCTAGTAGCCAAACTGATGATTTTCATTGCAGTTGTTATTTGATATCGCACTTACTATTAGGTAAATGAGAAGAGCTCTTTAGTCGCTTTTGCCTAATTATTTGGACGCTGATCGTATTTATCATAAAATTTGTTTGGAGAGTTTATAGGATGCTTTGCATCGCATTCTCATCAACATTATTGTCATGGCCAGATTATCATTATTACTATTGTCATTGCTCATTCACTTCCTCAATTTTCATATCTAATTTTGTCACTCAGATATTATGTTTTATTTAGTCAGTTCATTGCGTGGCTCAATAATTGATCGTTGATAGCTTTATTTATTAATGAAAATGAACCTGCTGAATCTAGTCAAGATCCTTAGATATATTAGGATAATTTCAAGTGATTTTGAAGTGTTGAAATGATTGATTGCAATGGTAGGAGTGAGTGAAAGAAACGTCAAGAGATAGGATGAGTGCTGCTGATGCATTATAATAATATAATATAATATAGCAATCTAAACGACAATCGCAAGCAATACCACTCAAATTGCAGTTGTTCTCATTGCTTCGTCATTTCGGTTCCTTAAAAGTATTTTTATAATTGATCACATTCATCTTTCGAACTGACGAACCAGTCGGAATTGTAAGCGCTTTTCCGGAATGAAGAGAAACGTCGTTTAAAATCAGTGTTAGAGATTTACCTGATTGTGTGCATAAGCACTTTTATTTATGATTGGAATGGAAGTTGTGATGCTATGGATGAACATAGCAATGAGTGACGGGTACTACATAGTGATAATGATAATGGTATGATGGGGAATACGATGAGTGGTGGGAAGAGTATGGGTTCAAGCATTGTGTTTGAGCAGTTGAAATATTGATGTGGTGATTAGTGTGATTTATTTCAATTCGGTGCGATTTTTGCTTCGTTTGACTGAATGGTAGTGGTTCGTTTCGATGAATCGTACGTCTCTATATCTTGTTTAATCAGCAAATCCAAGAGTTTATGCGCCTCTCTGTTATCATTCATATCACATTCTTCCTTCTTTGGCAGTCTTCTTTCCGCGCAGCTAACGATAATAGCGTTGGGAATCATCTGTCTTCATGAAATTCGAACTTGGATTATTGATCTGGCGACTGGAAAGGTTTTCAGCTACTCTCCCATGTTGCCCACTGAATTTTAAGGAGAGGGACTCAAAAGGAACCCGAAAATACATTCCGATTAATCGATTGAACATTCGTCCAACGAAAGTTCAGAGTAGCTGTTTGGAACAATGAACAGTAGTGAGCATCGGTAGTCTTTCGGTGTCAACAATAAAAAGTAACCGAGTAGTTCCATAGCAGTGGGCCTATCAAGCAAGCATTCTACAAGCAAGCAATGATGAATGCCCGTTGCCACAAATATTTTGCACAATCAAATACAGCCGAATAGCAACCAATGCATCAAACAATCGCAACAATGACGAGCACTTTGTCGATCGCATAGAGCGATCGGCACAGCAACCGTTCAGTCTCCAGACAATGGAAACAATCCATTTTTTATATCTGTTCGTTGGTATTACACCGTTGTTTGCAACTTGTTTGTTCCTTTCATTGCAGTCGAATTACAGTGAAGTGCTTCGAATTACCGCGTTGTTGATTTGTTAAAATTGTTTGTGGTTCGATTGAATTGTAAAATCTCTATGTATATTCATCGTTTTATTGAATGTGATTTCGTTTTGATCATCAATAGATATGGATGGATCGTCATTAAAACGTTAATAGAATATTTGCTTTGTCATGTTTCATAGCGGTTGAAATCCGATGTTGATAACTTTACCTGTTTAGCTGACTGTGAGTTGAATTCGATGAGTAAAAATAATTCAGTGCTCAAAAGAATTTGAATCTGAACGGGGGGGGGTGGTTTATTTTGATTATATTTAGACGGTTTTGTTTTTTGATGTTTAGATTTTTAGAAATTTATATATGTATTAAATGGCTGAGATTGCAGTTTATCAGTCCATCAGTCGATCAGTCTTATGCATCGACCGTAGTTTCGAATAATTACCTGAAAGGTGTGTGTTGCAATCAATCAATTGAGTGAATTGAAAACGTTACGAGAGAAAGACAGGTAGATGTTTTGTATGGATTGTTGCATGTTTCGGGTTGCTGTGGTGGTGGTGGTGGTAATGGCTCGATTGAGTAATTTGATATGTTAGGCAATGAGTGCTCTTAAAGGAGAAAGTGAATTTGAGAGTGAAGCGTTGCTTCATTTCATGTTTGCATTCACACTAGTACTCGTAATAGGAACGGTGGGTGAATCGCTGTTGCTGGATTAGAATGATGGATGGAGGGCGTTCAGTGAAACGATTACTAGGACCGATCTTATTGTTGCATTGTTGTCGTTATTATCAGCTGATATCGCGCATTTAGTATTAATTGCTTTCTTGCATTACATTTAATACTCGTTGCAATATAGCAGTGCTTCAGTGATAAGATATGAGTGATGATTACCACATGTGTGTGTGTGTGTGTGATAATAGTGATGTTCCGATGAGGGATATAATTATGATAGGGGAGATGGCTATGTGACAGATTGACTGGGCTAGATAGATAGCTGAGTATTGTGTGGTGTGTAATGCACCGTTACTTCTTATTACACTCTCGTTTAGTCATTATTATAGCTGTTGTTGAATTCAGTTCATATTGCTTTGTTGCATTAGATCTGATCTCTTAGGTTCATCTCATTTCTGAATGTAAAATCGACGCCAAACAACACTTTTGGTGTATATTTTTAATAGAGACGACGTATCAAGTTTCATTTCTATTGATTTATTTTGTTACAGTTGTCAATGTCAATGGCAAATCCTCAGCTAATTTATCCAGTCGTGTTGCTAATAGACTAAGGTTTATCCAGTTTCAGTTGTGATATTCAATCGTATCCTACTAACGATGGTAAAATGTCGGTTCAAATGGATTATAACGATATTTTTGTTTGCATGGGCTGGTACAATAACGTATTTCATTTATTATAGCAGTGCGAGTGAAAAGGTTAACGATTTCATCAAGAAGCAGAATAATGTTGCATTGTTACATCATGTGAAGGTTAGTTGTTATTTTGATGAGCATTGTGGATGTTAATCGATTGCGGTGTTATGCAGTAAATTTAGGCATCGATTAGTTGATTCGGAGCAAGAAATCGTTTCAGGATATAAGATCGCCGTTCGATGAACGAGCTGAAGTAGGTGGAACGGATGCGGTCTCAGAGATATCGTTACCGAATGCGATTGTGTATGCAAAACCAGCCGTTACAGTCAATTACAAGGAATTCGACCATGAGGGATATCTGAAGAAAGGACTTTTGAAGGCGGGAGAGGACAGGTATGCGGCGAATAAGTTCAATCAAGCGGCGAGTGATGTGATCGCGTGGAATCGCAGTGTGTCAGATTCGCGAGAGTTGAAGTGTCGTTCGGTAGTGTACGACGAGAAGTCGTATGCACACCTAAGGACATCGATCATCATCACGTATCATAACGAAGCGCGATCCACACTGCTGCGAACTGTCATGAGTGCTTTCCTGAGATCACCTCCCGAGCTGTTACTCGAGATCATCCTGGTGGATGATTTTTCACGCGATGTGGACGTTGGTCAGCAGTTGACAAGTATCGATAAAGTGCGAGTGATCAGAAACACACGAAGAGACGGCCTGATTCGCTCTCGAATCAAAGGCGCACGTCTCGCACAAGCGCCAGTGCTCACCTTCCTGGACAGTCATTGTGAGTGCAACGTCGACTGGCTACAACCCCTTCTAGAACGCATCCAGCAAAATCCTCGTGCGGTGCTCGCACCCGTCATCGATGTTATCAATATGGATACGTTCAACTACGTGGCTGCTAGTGCAGATCTTAGAGGAGGTTTATTCATTCATCCTCTCATCTATGTATCACTAGTGTTATGTGTTCATCCGTTTGTGGAATGAATTTTTTGGCTGCTGCACGAAAGATATTGTTTTTGTAGTACACTGGAATGATTGAGGGCAATTTTAGGTTTTGATTGGAATTTGGTCTTCAAATGGGAATTTTTAACAGGGACACTGCGCGACGAACGACATCAGCATCCCACAGCACCTATTAAGTACTATTCATTTGTTTATTGCTTATGGACAGTTGTTGATGAATGGAGTAAATATCAGTTTGATGAGTTGCAGAACGCCGGTTATGGCTGGTGGTCTTTTTATGATTCGAAAGGATTGGTTCGAAACTCTTGGTACTTATGATCCTGAAATGGATGTATGGGGTGGTGAGAATCTTGGTGCGTTTAGCATTGAATACATTGGCTGTATTGAGCGTTACTCTGTCAATGATATTTAACGAGCTACTGGTTCACTTCAATGCAATCATAAGACCGCTAACACTATAATTAGTGAAGGGTAGGATACTACTGATTGGATGAGTTGAGTCCGTTGAACTGAAGAGTAAGTGTAGAGCTAAGGAATTGCTTTACTTGGCTGCCAGTTGTTAGACCAATTCTGAAATGAATCTAACTGAGCTATCGACAAATACATGCACAGTTGACGGAGTGATGGGCATATAGTCATGAATGAACATTTGTAGAGTTGTCATTTCGAGTGTGGATGTGCGGTGGTTCGTTGGAAATAATACCTTGTAGTCGTGTTGGACACGTGTTTCGCAAGCAACATCCGTACACATTCCCGGGCGGGAGTGGCAATGTTTTTCAGAAGTGAGTGGCGTTTATCGATAGATCTTATCGCCTATCTTATCTCTGAAACTGAGCCACGTTCATGAGAAACGCTCGTTGTACATTGCTATTGACAATGAGTATACATCAGCTAGTTATTGGTGAAGTAGTATTTTTGTGGTGACAGCAGATATTGATTAAGGAATACAAGAAGAGCAGCCGAAGTGTGGCTCGACGACTATAAAGTGCATTATTTGAAACGCGTTCCATCGGCACGTTTTGTTGATGTTGGCGAGTTGGTGAATTTATTTATTTGAACGCCTTCACAACTCTTATTCGGCTCTTATTCAACATTCAAGAAACGAAACATTCTCCATACCCACAATCACTCAACTATTTCAGTCTATCACAACGTCTGCAACTAAAACAACAACTGCACTGTAAGAATTTCACATGGTTCTTGAAAGAAGTATATCCCGAGTTGAATGTGCCCGAACGAGAGGATGGTCAGTATCTAACTTTCAAACAAACTGGTTTATGTATCGATTCATTGGGTAAACAGAATGTTCGGTCACCTGTTGGTGTTTATTCGTGTCATGGTACTGGCGGGAATCAGGTTGGTTATTCATTTGTCTTATCAACAAATTAAGTGGGTGTGATTGATTGATGATGCTTTGCAGTGCAAAAGAACTTGCAGGAGTGGGTATTCGATAAGTCGAAGAGTACTTTAAAGAATCCGTTCACGAAACTCTGTTTGAGTGATAGTGAAATTGGTGTGGTATCACAGCAGAAGTGTGATGCGGTTAGTTCATTGATTGGATTGTTCGAATGAGAACTGATTATTGATTAGAGTAGGTTTTTTGATGTTGTTGATAAGGTGATTGATTGTGTGTTTGAAGATTGATGGGAAATGGGTGCTGGATGAGGCCGAAGGACGAATGCAATATAAAGATTTATGCGTGGCTTTAATAAAGCGTACACCCGAGAACATGCAGAAGGACGAAAATGTGTTGATGCTGATGCCATGCGATGGCTCTGATCGAAGACAAAGATGGATATTTGAAAAGAGTAACTTCTCATAGATTGCCTTTGATCAGTATTGGTTTATTGCATTATAGTGATAAGTTGATTGTTGTTGGTGAAGAGTTGTTAATTGTAGTGATGAAATCAGTGGTGGGGAGCAGGTAAGTTTTTGAGCAAAATGTACTCTGAGCATGAGCTTTTACCCATGTGTGGCTTTTACTCAAAGCATAAGTAATTAGCAAACACACGTTTGTGGTGAGCACTACTAAACTGTCGTCAACACCTTTTAATCAAAACCCATCACTGGATGAAACGTGAAAACAGCTTTAGAGTTTATAAGTTTTGTCATACAGCAATTTTTAATGTTTGAATGTGTTATTACAATATTATGATATCGTTTCTTCTTCGTGTTTCATTAACATCTGATGTTCTCAATTGTTTTGATGGTGCCATTCTGATGCGTTTCTTTTCGTCTTTTCTGTATAGCCATCAGTCTTAATTATTTTATATTCTTTGATGATTGCTTATCTTAGATGCATTTTGCCTCAATGATTCCTTATCTTGAGTTTACTACTTACTCTATTCTTTTCTTCTCATTTCACAGTTTCTTTATATGAATGCTTTAGAGAATATCGCTAATCGAGTCAGTTTTTGTGATTTTTTGCATTTTTTATCATTGTAACTTCTGTATTGCTTTAATCAGTATGTTAGATGAGGTCTGCCTTGTTTTGAGGCGTTTGCATTGGTCTAGCCAGTGATATGTGCATTTATAGTCGTGAAGTAATTTCGGTTCGTGTAAGCTTTCTTGCCAGGCTTTATTTTCGTTCATCGTGCAATATGTCATGCTTCTTGCCTTATAGATGTTATATTCTAGTCATGTTTGGATGAGATGAATTAGGATATAATCTCGTTTTGAGTATTCTGGTACCTTTTGACTGCTGCTGCTTCCCTATACTACCTTCTTCCTCTCATCTACTCATCCATCCTTCAGTTGTTTTCTCGTGGAAGTGTTTATTATATAATATGTGCTTGATTGATTGGCATTTCAGTTATTATTTATAACATTACCAGTAATCTCTTTACATTTATTGTCTTGCCTCATTGATTTATTTCATTGATTGTTGTTAATATTATTATTATTATTGTTATGATTATTATGAAAATGAAAAATTCTGATTCGTTCATCGAAGAATTGATGAGTCAGTGATTATTGATATGAGTATCGGTTTGAAAACCGCAGTTTTGTTGTACATCTGAATGTGTTTCTTGATATGGAGTTCAATCATCGTTTACACTTACAATCGTTCGTATGATCAGCTGATAAGAAATAGCAGTCGGGTTTGTGAATGAAGCAATCGCTTTGTACGGCAACAAACATCACAACGGCATTGGTGCAGTGTTCGGTTCAGAGCAAAACTCCTTGGCGAGCGGAAATCAAACCCGTGATGTGCTAATTAAGAGCTGGGGTTTTGCCTCCAAATTATTTCAGAGACGGTTGAGTAGTTGTGTTGAGTTTGCAGTCGGTTCTTCAGCGCACACTGATCTGATGAGTGCAGTAATCAAAAGCTAAAATCGTAGCCAATTGATCCATACATGATCATAATAACATAAACGTGATTAGATGCAAGCCGTTTTCGTGTTGGTGAAGAATTGATTCTGAACTGAGCACAAGCACTTGATGGAGGTTGTACGGTCCTGGCGATCGTTCAAAGATAGAACCCAATTAACTATTCATTGTACATCACCGGTTCGATTCCCGTTCGTGGAGGAAGTTTTGCTCAAAGCCGAGTGGTGTACCAATGTGATGATGATTGGTGTTGCCGAGCCTAAGTTAAGCAATGATTTGGCTTTAAAAAAATCGCAATGTTCAGTTACAACCAGTGGAACACGATGGCGTTTCTTGATCACAGTCAATTCATAATCCTCCTATCAACATGGCTATTCACAAGCA
Source organism: Anisakis pegreffii (assembly GCA_035041965.1). Taxonomy (NCBI): domain Eukaryota; kingdom Metazoa; phylum Nematoda; class Chromadorea; order Rhabditida; family Anisakidae; genus Anisakis; species Anisakis pegreffii. The sequence continues at coordinate 15,920 of JAPYMA010000401.1, forward strand.
CTTCGTATGCACTCTACTTCCATATCGCCGAAACTGAACGCAAATGTTTCATCGAAGAAATTCCTGATGAGACAATGGTGATTGGCAATTACAAGGTACAGTTGTACGACCCGAATACCAATGGCTACGGTGACTATCCCAATATTGGAATGCATGTGGAAGTGAAAGATCCTGAAGAGAAGGTTTATGCGCTTTTTGATTTTGTTTTCATCATCATAATACAGGTTGCATGCTCGATGTGATATGATATGGTATGCGCATGCATATGAATTAAGTGTATGTAATATTAAGGTGATATTATCCAAGTTATATACGAGTGAAGGTCGTTTTACATTCACATCGCATTCACCCGGTGAGCATCTGATTTGTTTGTATTCGAATTCGACATCGTGGTTCAGCGGTGCGCAGCTGAGAGTGCATCTGGATATCCAAGCTGGAGAGCATACACAAGACTACGAGAAGGTAATGTTGTTTAGTGTTCGTTCGGGTGGTGTAATTAGTAGTAGGTGTTTGCTGGTTTAGGGCACTTTGTCATTGATTTGTCGTCATCATATGATATGAATATTGATGGCTGCAGGTGGCCGCCAAAGATAAGTTGAATGAATTACAATTGCGTATCAGACAGCTGTTGGATCAGGTGGAACAGATCACTAAAGAACAGAATTATCAGCGATACAGGTCAGTATTGTTATTGATTGTTGTTATCATGATGCTGTGGTTTATTTGAATGCAATAACAATAATGAATTGAAGAGAAGAACGTTTCCGTACGACCAGTGAAAATACGAACAGCCGAGTGTTGTGGTGGTCAGTGGCTCAAACAGCCGTTCTACTTTTAACTGGTGCCTGGCAGATGCGTCATCTGAAGGGATTCTTTGAGGCGAAGAAACTTGTTTGATTATGTTTCCATTCAGTTCGATTATTATTTGATTTCATCGGGGCATTATTATCTTTATTATGTGGTCATCTTTATTATTGTTGTTATTATTATTATGCATATATCGGCAGTTTCTTATCCATTCGTTTTGGTATTGCTGTGATTCATTGTTGTTGTCATTAGCTGTTTCATTAATTGAACAATGCTCGTTATTGTGATTCGTATTGATTGTTGAGTTGATGAGTTGTTGTGTGTTGTTGGTATTGTCCATTTACAGTCGATCACTTTAACTTTATCACTTAAATTAATAAATATTCTGTGTACTTGGTTGATGCCGTTCCATCCACACGAGTCGATGTCTAAATAATTTCAGTCAATACTTTTCATGTGATCAAGATTGTGTTCATGAGAATGTATAATGAGGCAAAAGGAATCAGAGGTCACTTCCAGATGTTGAGATCAGCGGATGTGTAGTGTTGGTATAGTAGTGTTGTTCGGACGATTTAATAATAGTAGTAGTAATAACAGCGTTTAACTCATTTTGACTCATTCTCAAAATGCGCATAAGTTCGAATATTTAAAACTACTCGTGTATCCTTCTATGTTTCTTTTGAAACTGTTAGAAGAAGAATAAATAATTAGATATAGCATGATCAATATGAAATACATCATGTTTAACATTTTAGTATTAGTCGTATTTGTTATATCGGCTTGAATTGTTCATTCAAGATTTGCTCCGTCGAACACATTACTTCAAGATGGCTCCTATAACCGGTAATTTTTAGTTATTCTTGTCACTTAAAACATTATTTTTAATTGTTCTAGCTAGCTTCTATTATAAAAGTAATGAAGATTATCTGAATAGATATAACTGTTTATTAAATTGTATGAAAAATCAAGGCAAGGTTGCGTTTGGTCGTTTCGTACGCGGTCTCACCTCACCTTGGTCTATTGGTTTCTCAGCGTTTGGTCTTGCTTATGGTGCTTATCATATCTGGGAGTTTGTTTTATTATTCCTTATATTGTTATGAATGTTTTATAATATCGAATTGATGATATGTGCTAATAAACAATCTATTAATATATTACAGTATGACACAATCTGGATCGAGTTATGAATTAGATGCAGATTTGACTGGTAAAACATATATAGTGACTGGTGCGACTAGTGGCATTGGGCAGCAGACCGTGGAGGAGCTTGCGAAACGGAATGCGAGGGTGATAATGGCGTGCAGGTGAGTGGTTACTTATGATTTGTAGATGTGTGTTCGACTGATTGAGTGCACACATATTACAGAAATCGTGAGAAGTGCGTTAAAGTGAGAAGGGATATCGTGTTGAGCACACGCAACAAACAAGTCTATTGTAGACAGTGCAACATGAACGACTTCGAGTCAATCCGCAGTTTTGTTACGAAATTATCGCAAGGTAACTTAGTTTATCACCACCTAATGCAGTAGTGCGTTTGATGTGCGATTGCATCAGAAATTTTTACAAACTCATTGAATATCTATCGGTTTAATGCTCATTGTCAGGTAAATTTCAATTGGATCGCATTGATGGGGTTGTGCATAATGCTGCTACGATGGAGCCTGAACGATCAGTTAATAAGGTCATTATTAATCCCATCATTCGAATCATTACCATTCGTATTATTGTTGCTATTACAGCAGTAGTGGTAGTATTACTGTTGTTATTATGTTTATTATTATTATTGTTATTATGACCATCGAGATTGTTATTGTGATTGTTATTTTGATTGGATATATTGGTTTATTAATTTAGGACGGCATTGAAAATACATTAGCAACGAACTATTTGGGACCGTTCTTGCTAACAGCGTTGTTACTTAACAAATTACTGTCACAAGAAGACGTTGTACGACTGGTGTTTCTTAATACGAATATCATCGAGAGGAAGTTTGTTGGCTTGATAATTAAGTGTTTTGAATTGATGAGAAGTGTAAAGGTTGATGTTCATGATTTCAGTTGTTCAGTCAACTTCGACGACCTTAACTCAGAACAGCTCAAGAAATGGGATGGCTTTAAAGTGTACAAACAGAGTAAATTGGCACAAGCGATGTTCGCGAAGGAATTATCCGAAAGACTGAAAGGTTTATTGTGATTTATCAGTTGTTCAGATCATCAATGAATCTCATTTGTAATGTGATCAGAAAGTGATATTCTTTGATGAATCCAGGAACGAATATCAGAGTGACGGTGGCAGATCCGGGCAGAACAAAGACATCGTTGACACAAAAATTGGACGGTCATATGTTCTTTATTAGTCGGTGGCTACTGAATGCTGTTGGGTGGGTATTTGTTGTTGTTGTTGTTGTTTGGACTTTATTCGGATGAAGGAGAGTAATTTGGATGACATTAAAGGTTTGTGATGGGACAACGACGTGTCGAGAAGGCTGTACGTCCGGTGTTGTTCGCTTTGGCCGACGAACAAATGCAATCTGCAAATGGCGTCTTTATCGAGTCGGTTCATAGTATATGAGAATCTTCATTTCAAATTTATACAAAATTGGCGTCGAAGCATGAAAAATGAAATTCATTTCTGCAATCTGTACGAAAAAAGCCGCGGAATCCGGCATCAATGTTTGGTATTGTTAAAAAGTTGAACTTTTATCAGAAAATGTTTTTGTAGTCGAGAGCGAAATGAGCAGAAATGGGCAGATGCAGTGATGCAGAAGGATGATCGCGATCGGTTGTGGTTAACGAGTATTAAATGGACAAATTTGTTGGATCACTTCGCTAAGCTTAAAGCCGATGTTCAAATGGCATCCTCGGATTTACAACAACCACAACCAGCATTAACAGAACCCACTAGTGGACGCAGTTGGAAAACATTATGGCTGTGGTGATTAGTTCAGTGATTTGTTGACATCATCACACATTAGGCATTCGATGTGATAGTTGCGTTTAGTCAATGAATTTATTTGATTTCGGTTTGGTGTGCGGTGCTCCGTTCAAATGAATGATTTGCTTATCAATGATATCTTCCAGTTGTTGGTAATTCACATTGAGTCTCACCAGGAGAAACTATACGATGTATATAACAAGCTTCTAATCCACTCAGAACATTTTTTAATAATCCTTTTTGTGATTGTTACATAAATGAACAATTGTTCCGTTAACGTATTCAGAACCAGTAGATGATACTCTCAATTACTATTACTAAAATGGAAATAGAAATGAAAAATTCACTTGAACAAAGACTACAACCAGTTGTATACTGTAGTACTGCGGCACGAATCTACAATCGATCGCAAAACGATGAATGTTATCGCATGATGATCTAGTTAATAGTGTCACTATCAATATGATAAACACTGCAACACTGGTTTCCCGATATACCGACGACTGAAGAACAGACTTTGTTCAATAGCAGTCTTTTCTCTTCGTGGTTCCATCTCTAGGCAAGTAAGCCTCTAAGCTTTAGCTGGAGTCTTAGACTGATCCTGAGCCTAAACTCAAGCTATAGACTGAACTCTGATTCTGATGCTAAGCCTAAGGATGAGCCCCCAACCTAGATCTAGACTTTAGACTGAACATAAGTTTGGAGGCTCAACTATGATCCATCAACATATTTGTTGGGTTTGAGTGTCATTACTGGCATTCCCCATTATTCAAAGAAGATGTCTCTTAAGACGATGTTTGCGGTGCGAACATTCAATCTATGTTGACTTAAACGAACGTGCGATTCGAGACGAGCGATTTTTTTTTTGAAAGTATGAACACACTGCCGAGTGTCACAATCCGTGGAGGGGGTGAGGGATTTTTGCTTTGTTTGCTGAGATCATGACCGAATTACTTTTGACTCTTTTATTAATTTATTTCCTCGCAATATGTGGTCGTCGGCGTATTTGTTTGATAATAGGTAGGAGAATGAATGTTACGTTGATTGGTACCGCGTTGTTGAAATAATTGATAGGTTGCATGCTGGCAACGGAAACTCGCTAAATAAGGATTTAGTTCGTGTGATCTGGTTTCACTCAGTCCATGGACTGTAAGTCGATTTTAAGCTAGTGTTGCGATTAGTTGAAGCTATCTGATATTTATCGAATGGCCATGGTTGTGGAATTGTTCATTATCAATAAATTGAATGCATTGATTTGGTTATTATTTGTTAGAGCATGACTCTTCACTGAACTGGACGTTTATCTCATAGTGTTGAGAAATATGTACTGAAGAAGTTGGAATTATATCCTTGCACTTATCTTTTGAATTGTCTTCATAACTGATCGTTGTTGATCTAGACCTTCAAGGCAGTTTGTGGAATTATCGTTTTCGTAGCCGTAATACTTATTGTTTATAAAATTGACATGTGATCTCACGATCAGTAGTACATTATGGAACGATAACATTATGCAAGTGATGAAGAAACTTGTATAATTGAAGTTGATATCATCGGAAAGCATCTGAGAATTACAATATCAGGATGAAGTTCTCGTTGTTAGCACTTAATTGATGTTGTTTTAATGAAGCATGAAAGTGCAGTATATAATATATTGCTCTCAATACTATATTAGTCAGTATATTTCTTTTATTTGATATTCGCAACGTAAAATGTTCATCAAAACAATATTTCTTTACTTATGTTGACGCAGCTTTCATCCCGATATTCCATCTGTTTATCGACCTCGGGATGAATGCACTATGTCTATTTCTTCCAGGAAGTCCTGGTCTCTTTGGGGTGTCTCAGTTCTTCTCAGTAATGCTCGTCTGTCGTGAAAAATCCCTTCCTCATCCTGTATGACACCTATTGCCCACGGGAATAGTGGACAAGCTTTCAATTAAGAATGTACCATAACCGGTTGATCATCTTCCTAGAAATCACTGGACGACAGTAAGCAAGAGTGTTAAACCTGAACGATGGCATATCATTAACTTCTATTCATACTTTTACTAAAAGGTGTAGTCGTGATAAAATATAAATTGATCGAATGTTGCGGTTGATTAAGATGTTTTGAAGTGAACAATGGAAATCTGAATTGCAGTGGTCGCCATGACCGATGAGGAGAAGTTTAACGAATCGGATAGCGAAACGGAAATAGATTATTCGATTTATGAGAAGCGGCGAGAGGCGAATGTTAGGAAGATTGTCTTGTTGGAACGTTTGTTTGCGATCGTTAAGCAACGACTTCATCAGCAAAGAATTCAACAGGTTCGTTTTCTTGCCATTCTACCTGAAAGCGCAACTCCAGCTTGAAGCAACTGTGAATTCAAGCTGATCTCTCTTAGACTATAAGTTGATGCCTCGATTCGATTAGTTTCAGCTTAAATTCAGCCAAGCAAAGCCTGGTTGGAATCTGAGGAAGCCTTATCGTTCCGAATCAATTTTCCCAATTAGTTGTTGATGTCGATTATTCGCTTTCCTGTCGATGAATTTCTAATCAGTCAATGATTCACATCAGTTGGGAACTTGAACTAGAATCCTTCAAATTATCATAGGTGAAAGAATGTTTCGTATTGAATCAATTCCGTTTTATTAGTCGGTCCTTATCATTGAGTCTTTCTGGATTCATTTGATCGTTTTGGTGATTTCTAAGGAGGTATTGCATTTGCATTGCTTGGAATTTGATTGGCGATCAACGTTTCATTGCTGCATTGTCATGATTTTAGTTAGAAGCGAGGCAAGTTGAGTTACTGAATCAGACAGCAAACGATTATATCAACAAAAAAGCAGTTCTTCTCGAGGAGCATCGTGCAAAATCGGAGGTATTTGGTTTTTGTGTTTTTCTGTGTTTGGTAAGGAGAAGGTTTTGTTATGAGGTGGAATCAATTGTTGATGAAATGAAGATAGAAGTGGGAATGGTGGTGATGATTAATGAGTGTATTTGGTTTGGCTGATTGCAGTACAACACCGCATTTCGAACATTGCAAATGGAATCGTTAAGACGTAAAATGGTTGGGAAGTTGGAGACATCGCAGAAAAATTTGATACATAACAAGAAAATGGCTTTCGAGCGAATTGAGACTGATTTGGAGAAGAGAATCGCGTTTTTGGAGAGTGAACGAAAGAGGTGTACGTCGATCGTAGACAATTTTGCGTTGGGTTGGTTGCATTTGGTACATATTTTTTTTGTTTTACTGACTGGAAACGACGGAACTTAAGCTGATTAATTTCCTCGTGAATTTTGGTTTTTATAGCCAAATTTGGGTATTACAAAAATGGATTCGATCTGATTATTTAGAGCAAACCGAATGAAATTTTCGTTTGCCTCCAATCGCTGATATGTTTATAATGATTGATATGGTTAGAAATAAAAGAGAAATGAAGATGAAATGTATTGAAAAGATGTGATAAAGTATGGATAGTGAATTGCAGAAGATGAATGCGTTGTAAATAAGAAGCGAAACCAAGAAGAAGTTGAAATGTTGGATAGATTGGAACGGGAATTGGGTATGCCGTTGGTGGTTTACATGATACCGAGCGAAGAGCGTTTATGTGATATTGAATTTGCAGATAGGGCTTTGAGAGGGATCTCTTTGTGACATCATTATGATGATGCGTTTGGATTGTTCATATTTGTATTTTTGTTTGTATATTCATTAATTCATATTCACGATTCACAAAATTTCAGTGATGTTGTTTCATTACAGTTCACTTCGTATCTGTTTGATTTAAGTGGATATTTTTGTTCGAGAATTGACGTGTTTCATTGATATCAATCACCTCAGTGGTAATCTCTTTTAATGAACAATCTCGGTTGATTGAATTTGACTGAAGTGTATGGTTTTGATTATTTTGACAATTATCATCTTAGGCAGTAATTATTTTTGGATTCGATCGATATGTATTGCGCTTGTTCATTGTTTTGTTCTTATTGAATATGATATGATACGTGCTTGTATTATACTTATGTGATATGGGTACTTTTTTACTTTAGGGGATTGCACGTAAGCACGCTTGCGCATGTCACGCCTACTGCGCATGGCCTCAGCCTAAGTGTGACCTCAGCCTCATCTAAGCGTAGCCTCAGGCACGCTCGATGCTACAACAGAAGCTAGCAAGCGAGCTCAGGCTTAGGATGAGATTACGCTTAGGCTGAAGCCATGCGCAGTAGGCGTTTCGGTGTGGCTTGCTCGCGTGCGATCCCTCAAAGTAAAAAAGTGCCGTGATATGAATATTACTCAGTAAAACTGGCAATAATACCTTCATTTAATGACACATTCAAACATACGGTTCTATAACCGTTATTGTACTATTGCCTTATTTGATTCGAGCGAACTCGTTGTTTTGGTATATGACAAAAGAGGAACATAGAGAGAGAGTTTGTTGTTTCATGGAGAGCAAGGTGTGTTTTAATTAATGAGTTAATGAGTTAATTGCACCAGAAGTGATCGGATTATACACTGATACTGGCATTATAACTGCATGCATTCGAGGAAATAAAGTAATTTAACTGGAATGAAGCATCTATTCGATCATACATGTACTTTTTATCAGTGCAGTACATCATTCGTTCCTCGGCCTTTTGTTGTTCGGTCGTGATGAAGAGTGAATTGTGAAAGTGTCTTGACCTTTGATGTGGATATAATGAAGGATTATTCGTATGTTGAAGAGATAATTATTGTTGGTGGGAAATGAAGTGGATCAGATGAGAGCGTGATAGTGACTGATCTAGGTGATAATATGTGATTTTTAATGTGATGGTGGTGTTGTAAGGGAATGAGTGATGATACATCGACACGGCAGTCACTCCAGGCACTTCTCAGTCAAGCAGTGGACAGTCTTTCGAATGGCACTGCCATTGCGCCGAATGAATCGAGCACCACTGATGTGGACATCACTGAGGAATTCCTTAATGAATGTTCAAGTTAGTCCATTTATTATTGGCTTGTTGTTTTGCAAGAGTAAAGTTGTTGAGTGGTTAATGAAGATGAAATTCGGACGGTGGTGATATGGTAAGGGTTAATGAATTGAACTGTCAATTTAGAAATGAAGCTGGGCGAGTTGGCGATGAGCGACAACTTTCAGCTGTGTGAAGCGATGAGTGCCATTGGTATGTGAGAATTTCGATTAAGTTTGGTTAGTGGCATTGGTTAGTAAGTGGTGAGTATTGATAAGTGATTTAGAGTTGATGGATCCGAAGATGGATATCGGAATGGTGGCGTTCGATAGGTCGATACGATTCGATTGTTTGGTGCAGTCGGGTCGTTTGAATGTCACTCAAATGGATCTGAAAGAGTTACTGAGCACTATGGATGCCATGTTTGCCTCTTTGATGTCTTGGCTCGATGGTAATTCCATCGCACAAACTGTTCGTTCGTTCGTTTATAGAGTATACATTTGCCGTGTCCTATTATGAGCATATTCATTATTGTTCATTCAATACGAGTTGATTGTCTAAATGTGTTTAATTGTTTCAGTTATTTACGTGTGTTTGTTTGCACGACGTTAAATCAATCCAAGATCAAACTCTTTCGTCGTTTTGTTATGCGATGCTTTCATTGTCCTCTTCATTCAGGTATATTATCCAGACAGCTGCAGTTTATGAAGAGGTGAGTATTGTTTATAGTGCTTAGTGAAACTGATCGAGTGCCATTTGTGAGAGTATGGTGAGGAAGACGGATGCTTCTTTTCAGGAAGATTTCAATGGTTATTTCTTACCGGAGATCAAGACGATTCCTTTAACACATTTGTTGAGTTTGTTGAAGAGTACTGAGAATGAACTGCTACGCAAATTAAGGGTGAGTATGGCGTTATGGTGAATGAATTATCGATGTGATATAATTGAACAATCAATTTCAGCTTGATAAATCGGATCTTTTGGAAGCGATTCTGAATCGTGTATCACTGTTAAGGTTTATGATTGTCGCTTTGACAGCCATTGTGCCACCACCGTCGAACATTCAAGACGGCTCGAGCATTGCTTTTAGGTTATATTGCATTCTATGAATTAGTAATAGATTGTTGCTACTTACTCGTTTCATCATCCATTACAATTTTGTTCTGATTTAATGATCGAATTCTTATTTCAAATAAACTTTCGTATGTGATCAGTTTCAAGCAAATAACGGAACTATACACTTGCGATTGAATTTCAGACCGAATTTAGAAGATTGTTTCACATCTATGCGATCAGCGTGTTGCTTGTTAGAGAAGATTGAAGCAACCATAAAACTTGGTTTAGAGGCACCAAATGAGAATGATGGTCATCTTTTATTTTTATTTTGTTTTGGTTTAGCTATTGCATTTGATTGTTTTGTGCTGCTGCTTCGTTCTCATCATCATTACTATAATTCAGGTGATTTCGCATGGTTGCCAGCATTTGAACCCGAAGTGAATCGACGTTTTCTGCCACCGACCTTTCCCCGCAAAACTCAGATGCTGAGTAGAGTCGAGGGCATATCGTTGTTGAAGAAACTCGCCACACGAATACTGACAATAACTAGCGAGTTGCCCAATCGAATCGCCAACATCGAATCCACTCTTGTAATTGATTATTTCCTACCTCTCTAGCTCTTTAAGCAATCACCGTCCCTTCGTTAGTATCAATGTCCGATCGATCATTTCATTGCCATTCGAAATGCAGTTGTGTTTAACAGCCTATTCCAACTCACAAGTGCAAATAACAATAATGATAATAATAATAATATCTTTAACAGTGCTTTCTGCGATGGTTCAGTGTGTCGGAAAGCTGTGTGCTATCACGATCTTTACTTCAATTGGTTTATTTGCCCAACGATGACCGTATAATGGGTCGTACTCATCTGTCGGATGTCGTAATCGATTCCCTCAAACTCTTCGCCGCACCTCCCATCTTAGACCCTTCGTATCCTTTCAATCATTCATTCATTGTTTTCATTTCACATCCATTGTGATTGGTCAGCAGGCAGATAAGGTGATAATTTACATGATTGCAGATGTACATTATCATCAGACAGCCGTTGTCGTTCAATGTGGTCAGAGTTTATCAATGATTCGGTGAAAGTGTTCTTGGGTGTTATTCAGATGTTTGGCTTGAATCTGGCCAGACAACGTGAGAAGATCGCTTGTTGCATTGAGGATTTCTCAGCGCTTCAAAACGAAGTCAGTTCATATTTATAGAATGAGCGTGTTTTTGTGTTGTTGCTATATAAATGTGTTGTGATTAAGGCAGAACGATTGGAATCAGAGTTCGATGCGTTCTTAATGTCACAATCAAGCACACCAACGCACAACCCACAAGCATCCACTTCTTCGGCATCATCGCCGTGGAATATTCAGCTGTCATTGACCTCTTTCGTCTTATATCACACTCTGTTGCTCATCGACTACCATTTCTTCTTGTCCTTTAAACTCGACCTCTTTGCTCATTTCGAATATCCTTATGTGTATTGGTTGGTTTTGTTGCTGGTTACCTCTTAATTGCTTAATGAGATGAGTTTGTTGTGTTGATGTGCTGAATGAATTGAAGGTACATGAGTGAAGTGGTATTCAAATGGCTACTGAATACGATCGATCGGTCACATACACTCATTATAGCCGATTACAAACGATGTAGGTTTTGGTGGTTTGTTGAATTTTGGTTGTGTGGTGAGATGATGAGTTTGTTTATATGGATGTGTATTCGATTAGATTCGTGATTGCAGCCATCAAGGACAAGAAGAAGACTGATAGGAAACGCAACGTTAGATCGAAAAAGGAAACCGAATTGAGGAAACGCATTTCCGATGGACAACGCTCACTACTTTTCTACAGAGCGCAGGCTACCATTGCTGATGCATTTTTCAAGGTTTTGTTCGAATGCTTTGCGTCGTAGCGGTCAGTGATGATCTATAAAATTAAAGGTGTCCGTGGGCTTGATATCAGCCGGTAAAATCCGTGTGCCGTCGGGTGATGCAGATGCAGAGCGCTACCGATTCGAGCATCGAATGTTTCCGTTCAGCTCGTTGTCAGCACCGCTCATTCTCAGCTATGTACAGTTCAGAGAGATGTCCAGGTATATTCATTCGATTGCTCAATAACGATGCTCAGTGACTCGGTTGCAGTCAGCAAGAACAATTGCAGAGTAAGTGCACTGTTGTCATTGGGTCATTCGAGATGCTTTCAACAAGCGGCCGAGTGCTTCGAGTTGGCACGATCCGAACTCGATAAACTCGACTCGCTATCACCAAGCAATGACTCGCTGCTCGATAATCACCCTTGTGCCATCTCACAGCTGTGCAAACGTAACGCTGTCGTCGCTAGAATCCTCTCGTCTGGCAGTAGAATTGATGTTATTTTTTACTACATTTGTTATTATTATTATTTCTGTTCATTGTCTATTTAATCGTTTATTTATGTTATTTAAACTTTTTGTGTTTCAGTCAGTGATCAGTTTTGAATTTACTCCCAGCTCGGTGATATATCCATTGCTCAAAATCAGTTAGTCGGTATGTGGATGGCCGAAACAATCAAAGAAACAAGAGATGATAATAAAAATATATTGTGATCGATGTGTTGATTGGTTGATCATTTAAATTGATTTATTCGAGATGAGTTTATTCGAAGTTTAATAGAGTTGTTTGTTTATTGTGTTCATTTTGTGAAATATAATAAAATGTTTCAATAATTGTTTTGCTTATGTGAGTGGATTCAGTTGTTGTACATCTACTGTTTGTATATGCCAAATATTTGCGGATGTTCTTTGCTCAACCTGGAAGATGTGTTCTTGATGAGCGTGTGATTCATTTCGTCTACGAGTATCTGCCTATCACTGAGCACGCTTGTCTGATCATGTATGCACCGCAGTTGTGCCAGTGATCAGCGAACACTAAATTCGGGTGGTCATCGACCAATCTCAAACCCTGTCAATGACCACCGAAAATACCTTTCGCTTCGAAAATACAGTACAGATGTGCTTATGTTGTTCGCTTCATCACTCATATACATTCTATCACTGTAGATCAATATCAATACGTTGCTGAAGCTCTATAGAGGTTACCGTACTTCAAGGTAACCGTACTGTCGAGTTTGCACGGTAGTATGTGTGAATTTCTTTGTACCATTCGATTGCTCAGAATCTCTACATTCAGAATATCACATATTTTGCCAAGCAATAATGATTAGTTGAGGAGATATAGCTATTTTCTCAGTGCTATAGCGATCGCTTTAAAGCACTCGTCAGTGCTGAATTGGATGCGTGAGGAAGCGCGACACTTAACATAATGGTGCCATTTTGGTTGATGTAGAATGCTTGTATTCGAGTGAATTACTTCAGAAATATTCAACGGAATGTTGTTACCTTCAAACATCCTTCGATGTGTCGTGCCTAAACCCAAACATATCAGCAGATTCGTTGTTCAAAATATTCGTCGGTCGTCAACACTCGCCCAACCTGACACACTAACCCTTCAAAAGGCAACTGTACAACCTTCAGTTCTCAAGTATACTCTCTTTTGTCGATTTCTTCCTTAACAATTTTGTATATCAGCTTCTTGACTCAACATAAAATTAAACAATAATCAGTTTGTTTTCTAATCAGCACTCAGTTTCGTATCACTCTCAATTACTGCCCAATAATCAGTAGATCAACCAATAGTGGGTGAATTCACAAAAATCTCATGATGTTGTTGAAATGTTTTGAAATGTTTGAAATGTTTTTTTTTTGAAATTTGAAATGTTCTAGGCCGTACATAGGTGACGCATTGAAACAAGATGATTATTTTGGATTGAGTCGGCTGGTGACAGTTGAGGATATGTTCAATGCGCGAGTGCATTATGGGCATCGAGTTAGTTCAGTTTCTTTCTTATATCTATGCACAGAAACGTAATTGTTTCCTCAATTAAACACTGCAATTTTTTCGTGAAATTATCCAGCAGAGTATAAGATTATTTGTATGGTTGGACACAGCGTTGTGTTCGTTTCAAATTCGTTCATTCGCTGTTTTGAAATAATTTTATGTTCGTTGAAGTAGGTTGTGGACATAACTAGGACTGTGTAATGAATCGATCTGGGAATGACAAGTATTCATCAGATCGTTGACGTAATGAATGGTCTGACTGCCTTAAGGATTAGCCAAAAAGTATTGACATACCAAAAGTTTGACTGAGCTAGCTTAACTCCAAGCCTGCGCTTAACCTTGGTCTGGCACCTAGACTCAGGTTTATGTTTGGCATAAGCCTAACTTAAACCTTCAAGATCAGGTCATTTTAACAATAATGAGAGTTTTAGTGGGCACATGACTATAGTATTGTTAAAAAACATATCTAACTGCAATAAACGTTATTGGTTGCTTTCTCTGAGATTGTGCAGATTTGGAAGAGATAAAACTAGAAATATAGCGAATTGTTGTGCAATGACGTGATAATTATAGATTGGAACGTTGAATAAAAAAATGAAGTGGGCATTGTTTGGTGAACGACTGGGCATATGTATCTTCGATCTGGATATCACTCGAGTGCATCTCATTCGAGCACTTAATTTCATTGCACATATCGCCTTCAGAGGTGGCATCATCCTGTTTGTCTCTTCTGATAGGTATTGTTGTTTTAATGTGGCGATTGCTTAAATACTTGATCAGGCTCAATTAAAGAGTTCAGGAATAACCTATTGACGATAGAACGCTTGGCGAGTTCGTGTGGTCAGTATGCACACATCCGTAAATGGCAACAAGGAACACTGACTAATTCGAGGCAACTGTTTGGTGCACCTATCAGATTACCTGATACTGTGGTTTTCTTGTCGACCCTCACTTCGGTTCGTCGTTATCCATCGCAATTGCATTCGAATGTGCTTCATTTAAATCAACACTACGTTAAGAATACTCAATTCAATGCATTCTGAAATGTGTTGTCCATTCGATTTAACAAATTCGGTCATTTGACTAACAATGGCCAGAAATTTAGGTGCTGGAAACGCATCCGGCAGTAATTGAATGTGCTAAAATGGCAATACCGTCGATCGGTGTGGTTGATTCGAATTCCGATCCATCATATATAACGTACTCGATACCAGGCAACGATGACACCTCAACCAGTGTGGAATATTTCATGAATCTGTTCGTTAAAGCCATTCAAGCCGGTAAAGAGGCTAGAAATTCAGAGAAACGAAACGACTCTTAACTGTAAATAAAATTTTTGTAGTGCGTTTGCGGAATGATTGACCTCGAGCGATTGAGTTTGCCGAGGTGAAATGAATTGCAAATGAATTGTTTTTGTAATATATTGTCGTTGGTGTGGTGAAATTTGTATTTTTTGATGTTGAGAATTGTTATTTTGTGAATTATCATTGTTGATTGTTGAGAGGTAGTTTGTCGTTTAGAATAAACTGAAGTTTTGATTGCTTTCGAATAATAATAGTGGTCGTATGGTTGTGTTCTTGCGATACGTTGTTTGTTGTTTGAAGTGATGCATAATTGAGTTTGTTCTCATTGGTGATATTTGTGGATTTATTTGATTGATTGTGGAGTGATGGATGGATGTTCGATTGACGATGATCAAAATCGATTGAAATTATTGGGATTCGTTTAGGGTGCAGTGAATAGATGAGCTGAATGACGACTATATGCAATTGCTTTTATTGATTTTGAATTAGTTGATTGCGAAACGAATCAAAAAACTTTGCGTATTCAAATTAGTGTTGCACTCTGACAATGAGATTGTTTTGAAAGATTCTCGATTGAAACTGTTTTTATTGAGGGTGCATATCGGTCGTTGTTTTGTTCGTTTCTGAGGCGTCGCCAATCATTTCTGAGATGTTGTCCGACTGTTTGGGTAATTTTATTACTCACATTCATTACGAGTTTCATTACCTTTTTCATTTACTTGTGCTGTAATTATGTCAACTTTGGAAGAATTTTCGTTTTCTTGACAAGATTTTAATCAGATGAATTTCGCAACTGCGATAAAAAGTCGCATAGCTTCAAACTCTAATTTCCGTATGAAGGTCTCTTCTTAAGTGTTTCAAATAGGAGGTGTAGACAGTGAAAGATGTTTCGAAATGCAACGGATTCTAAAATTTGGCATTAAAACCGCGTATTTGAACGAATGTAATTTCCACATTTTACTTGTCGTATTATAGTACGTTTGGTATTTATGCATCAGTGCTTATTTTCCAAAGGTATCGACATTTTAGTGTATAATGTATTTTAACAATGTGCAAGTTATTTTGACGAGTATGTGCTTGATTCAGTTCGATATTGTGATGTGGAGTGCATCTAAATGCGTTGCGTGTTTAGTCGTAGTTTGTTGTACTCTCCTCGTTCGAACGCGTTGAATGGTTGGTTAGTTGGTTGATTGTGATAAAATCAAATTGTAGTTAAGTTGAGCAAGTGGAGATGTCGGCCATGGATGTAACCGAAAGTAGTGCGACGCCAACCGCTGAAGGTGAACAAAAGCCTGTTGAAGAGCCAAAAGAGGCTGAGGAGAAGAAGGTGGGTCATTTCACAATGAGGCTTGGTCGCATCGTTCTGTTCATCAATCTGTATCGAGCAATGTGGCTCACTAAAACTAATTGAACATACTTCAGAGTGATGAAAATGCTGCAACTGCACCAGCGCAAGAAGAGACACCCAAAGCAGCCGAACCAACACAACAAGCTCCAACTGAATCAACCGAACCGAGCGCCACTGCACCCGAACCTGAAAAGAAAGAGGTTTTTTGTGAAGCACTGAATTCCATCCAACACTGAAACTGAATCAAATTGCAGAGTGGGGCGGCAAGTGCAGGTGACAACGACATAACGTCAACAATGAATTCAACCATCCCAACCCGGCAATATCTCGACCAGACTGTCGTTCCGATTTTGCTGCAAGCGTTGGGTGCTTTGGCCAAGGAACGACCACCGAATCCCATCGAGTATCTGGCCAACTATCTTCTCAAAGAGAAGGATCGTTTCGCAATCACTCCCAGCGATGCAACACCGCATTAACGCTCTGTTCATTCACTTCATCCAATTCCATTCGATCCGTTTGATTTATTATTATTTGTCTTATGAATTCACAATCATCCGTTTATCCATACAGCATAATGCACCACTCGTCATCATTTCATTAACAGTTAATATCAACATCTTGTTTATTGAAACATCGAAACGATCAGTAGCATTCACTGAGGGTGTGTTATTGTTGCATGGATAAATCAGCATCTTATGTGCTCTATTAAGTTACTAGAACTATTATTATGAATGTCATCAGTTCTGCGGTTGTTATGACATTTATATGTTCGTGTTTCTATTCTCACCGTGATCAGAACAATACCGTTATACATCTTTTAAAGTCCTTGTTATTTTGATATATCACTCATCGAATATCGATGGTCAATTGATCCATATTCATACTTCATCAAAGTCATTACTTGTCGTTTTTTTCGTTTCGAGCAAACTGCCGTTGGAACCTCCAACGAACATCCGTCTATTGTCGTTTCAGTACTAATGCGGTCATTTTGTTTTGTTTGTATGATTCTAATAAATGTCTTGTTGGTATTCTCAAAGTTTTATCGCTTGAAATGGCTATTTTGAACGTATACTACTGCTGTGGCGTATTGGTAAATTGATGTGTGGATTTTTTAGTGGTGGTAGACACTGAAAATTTATGGTGAAGTTGCATGGTGATTTCGGAATTGATGGCTTAATGCTGTAAATTCTATTGAGGCAGGTTGGGAGGGGAGAGGTGATGTAGTTAGAGGGTTAGGGCAATGCGTTGCAACCAACGCATTGTCCTAACCCTCTAACGTGCAGTGACATTTTTAACGTTTTGTCATCTGGAATTGATTGCTGGGTGGTGATTAAGCTAGCTTCGTCGTCAAACAAAGCTGCAAAACGTATGCTTTCCTTACCTAGTAAAGTTCTGTTGGACTATGCTAAGAGGAGCACTTTAGAGGTATACATACACTTCGTCAAGAACGAACGGAGTGATAGTTCACCAAGTGATGGGCGTCATAACTCTCCTAACTTAACAATTGGCGACAAAATTTAAAACAGCAGTTTCTGTAGTACTCAATCTCGGCTACAACATGGTATATATCATGATTATAAATTTTTCCTGCCGGGTGGGTACCAGTTCAAATTATCTGTTGCATTTTTGCCGTTAACACGAAATCGCAAATCTCGGATATATCTTGCTTTGTTCTCCGGGGTCTGCGCTACAAAATGATATATGAATTGCTCGGATTCATTCCCGTTGGATGGGTAAGAAATTCACATTTCTGAACATATATCAAATGAAAATCCCACTTCTGTTAATTGGCGAGCTGTTACTCTTTTCGTCGTACTTGGCGAACTAGCAGCACACCTGTAGCATTGCGTCGCATCGGAATTCGTCTTGACGCGTGCGAGTACGTTATTGTCCCTTATCGGATCCTTGGTTTATATACTGGGTCGTTGATGTTATTAAATCTGATTATCGAATAGTGAGAATTGAATCAGTTCAGCGTATAGTGGAATGATAAGCAGATAAACAGAGTTGATTTGTTATTGTCGCGATGCAATGTTGTCTCGTTTTGAGCGATTGCACGCCCGATTTCGTTAAATGTCATTTTCTTTGAGAGTCTAATCGAACGTGATTAAAATCTCAGATCTACAGTCTAATCACTGATTCGAATCGAAATGGTAAAACTGTTTGTTGGTGGATTGCCGGAAGGAGTGGACTCAATTCGACTGCGTCAACTGTTCTCTCAGTTCGTTATCGTTAACGAATGTGATGTGATTAAGGACTACGCATTCGTGGTTTGCATTTCTCTTTTCATATCGCTGTATCGTGTGTTCCACTTTTACGTTCCAGTCAAATCGATTAATCGTTTTATCGCCAATACCATCGCTCGAACGTTTTTCTCACAATCAGTAAACCAACCGTCGCTATACGAACAGTGCATACTGTTAAACTTCATCAGGCGAGCGCTAAATATTAACGTTATACGACGAAGTGTACATTCGACGCTCGAACTGAACTTATAAACAGATCTTAAATATCGTCTGCATCATGAAAAAAAGAAAAGATTTGAGTGTACTGAACCGAAAATGAATTTGATTGTCTAAAAGTGCGGTGTAATCGGTCGTGTTGATCGTGACGACGTATTTTCATTTCGATTGATTGCGTTCATAATGACGATTTGTGTTGTTTGCAATGCTGATCGAGCAGTTGAATTGTTGCGATGACGACGAGAAATCGAGTGTTAAGAATCATGACCGCACTGATACAGCAGCTGTAGTGCTGTTTGTTTGCTTCAATACACTCTTATTTGCATCATTAATAATCGGTCGTTTTGAAGCGTTCAGTGTCGCTGTTTCTCGATTAATTGAGAGTCGTCGTCGTCGTCGTTGTTTCGAACGCACAAGTGAACAACGCTAATTATTACGTTAATATCATATCCATAACATCTCATCCGTTTTTTTTTTCTTCAAGTCGGGATTGAACTCGGTCCGTGGGCGTTCTGATTTCGTATGCGTAATATATCGCTGGTTGTCGTCGTCGTCGATAATGCCTTTTTTATTCATATGCTTTCTGAAAATGGTGATGAGCACCGTAAGAGTGCCAATCCTGAAAGAGGTGTGCACTTAAAGCCGAAAGGAGTGCTGTTGCATAAATGTTAAGTGAATGTATTGAATACTCAATCGAACGTTATAAATACGCGGTGGTCAGTTATGAAATTTGCGTATTAGTTGGTTGGTATGTTACCGGGGGAGTGATAAATAAGACGTGAAGCAATGAGCGATCGAGTAAGTTGAATTCGTGAACGAAATGAAACGATTTGCATGGTAAAGATGCATTTGCGATGACGAGTTATCGATGAACATCGAGATTGTTTGTTCATTGCTTAGTAGTGGCGATGGAATTGGCTTGGCTGCTGCTGCTGCTGATGCTGATGCTTGATATCAGATGATGGCTCATCTTTTCGTGGAGTATTTTCAGCATGTTGTCGATGAAGATTCTGCGCGAATTGCGATCGAGAAGCTCGATGGTTATATTTTGGAAAATAAACCGATCAACATCAGAAGGTTGTTATTTTGGTCCAGTTATTGCACTTCATTGAAAGAATATTCACGTCAGTCAATTGTTAAATTGTTTGATGCTGAAGGTCGACCTCGAAACTGCGACGTGAACCAGGAATGGACAAACGGTGTTATCGGTGTGGTGCGGCCGATCACAAGACGGTACAATGTCCAAGTGACCCGTCGAATCAAGGCAATCTGAAACGTGGCACGAGTGCGAGTGGTGGACAGCCAATCACGACGATCGGAGGTGGCGGGGAGAAGCGATTCGCTGCCGATCCAACGTAGGTTCTGCAGGATTGGTTGTTTTTTGATTAGTGGATTGGTAAGAATTGTGATGAATTCAGTGGAACCGGCACACCTACGATAACGATAAATCTGACTGGACGACCGATTCCGGGCACGCAGACTCAGATGCCAACGAGTGCAGCTTATAATGGCTACCAAACAGCAACTCAGACGGCACCACCACAGCAACAATCCGTAGCACCTCAACAACTCGCTTCTGTTGCGCTCTCTGCCGCTGATTCTGATCCTGAACTCGCGAGACCTATTGACAGGTAGGTTTCCGTTACTGAGCGATTATATTATATGGTTCGATTAAGGGTGGGTGCATTTATGTGCATTGCAGTGACTTGATACCACTCTACGAGCAGTATATGGAATCTCGAACGAAGTATTTCTATTTCCGAGAACGACTCTCGAAAGAGATGAAAGCACGTGCACATGCAATGCATGCACCTATCAATGCAGGCGCCATGCAACCGGCTCCTTTACAGGCACCTTACAATACCGCCTTGTACGGTGCTGCCACTCTTGTTCAGCAACCACAACAACCGTATGCACAACAGTTAGTTTCATGATTGATAATTGCCATTAACTCAGCCGTTTAGTATTCCACTAACGAAGAGCATTTAAATTCAGAACGCCCACTGCAGCAGTGCCATATTCGACTGGAGGTGCAGCGCATTTCTACGCGAACACGTCGATGGCGAGTGCTGTCACGGCTGGTGGTATCTATTCGACCACACAACAGCTACAGCCCCAACCCCAGCTGCAAATGCAACCTCAGCCCCAACCCCAACCTCAAACCTACATGCTGTCGAATGCATCAACTGCACCTCTGATGACCCATCAGCAACAACCAATCGTATCAGCGCAATACACCCAACCACAACCGCAAGGCATTGCTTCGGTTCTTCAACCGCAATCTGCCAGACTTTATTGATAACATTTTTTGGATGACGTCTCGTTTCTGATTCACTAAACTCCCTTTTTTTGAATGCTTGTTGATGACTTATAATGGTCATTTCATTTGCACAAACGTTATTTGTTCATTTTGTTTGGTCGAAGATAATTTATTGCGGTTGGTAGTAATTTGTGGAAATGAGTGGAGAGTTATTAAGGAGATTGATAAGATAAGATTCGTAATTCGGCGAGATTAATACTTATTACTATTCGATAAGATCATTCGTAATTCGATAAGATTCGTTGTGGCATTTCAACGTACGTTAATAACAACAACAATATTTTGTTTATTCGTTATTGTTGCTGATCTATGACATTTTCATTAGTGTTTTATCGATCGATTGCAATTGATTGATTAGTGTTTTGTATAGCCGTTCGAATGGTGCAGTGGAGCGAAGTTAGCGTAATGAGTACAAATATTAGCTATAAGTTTTTTGGCTGATTACAATTTGGTTTTGGGAAGTTTTATATCTGTGGTCAACGTGGAATTGAATCGATGGGGTTGTGAGGAGTTTAAGTTATGGGATGATTAGATGAGGTATTATCAGTTGTGTGCTGACTCGTGTTTGCTTTGAATGATTATTGATGTTACCCCATTTTTGTCATTTACGCTATTTATCAGCACATTCTGCATTGCTCGGCTGCCAGCCACTCTTCTTCCCATTTGTTTTATAGTATTGAGATGTGGTCACTTCATGAAGTCTTATTCTCGATTATTATTGATTCAACGAACACAGCTCTGTGGAGACCGTTTGCGTTTCTTGCCCACTGATTTCTAAGGTCGAAAGCATCTCCAATTCGGATTGATCAATCGCACTGGGTTGTTGATCGCTGTTGTGCATTGCTGAATGATAAGATGTTATCTCTTCTTATTCTCGTACTCATCATATCACAGCATTATGTTCATTATGAAATCAATCAGTCACCTCATCATATTCATTTCACTAACGAACACAAAAATCGATGTTGAGAGTGATCATCCATTCAATTGATCACTCGGTGATCATTTTTTGCTCGTTTCATTCTTGGTATTGTTGTTAAATTTAGTATCATTCATTCATCGCTCGTTGATTCAGCGGCGTTCATCTCGATTTCAACTCTCATTTGTTGTTGTTTTTTGATTATTGTCACGTTGTGAAGTTGTTGTTTGTGTTGTCACCACTTATTAATATTCCTATGTATTGTTTTGAAACATTGATAAAAATGTGTCATTTCATAGCGAATATTGTATAAAATGCAAAGCATCAAGCAAACTCTTTTCATAAGCGATATTTTAGTTGCACACAAATTGATTATTGTGACTTGAGTGTATTCATATTCAAATCATCCTGTTAATTGCCAGCTACTGATTGTTCATAAAAATAATAAGTGAAGGGGCATGCACTGAGGCAAGCTTTCATCACTTCACTGGTATCCATATTGAGCAGTAGTTGATCGCGTTCACTGAAATGTTTTCGTCATTTTAGGAGTTAAAGAAATCAGGATTAATTAATTTAAGAATGAAAGAATTTTCAAGAATCAAACAGAAAAATATTTCTGGTCGTCTGTATCAAGCTCACACACAACAACATTGAATCAATCAGTTTACTATTGATCAAAAATCGCAAAGTTTTTATGCACGTTATGCGGTGCAATGCAGCAATTTTTGCTCGATATTAGTGATAAATTTGGTGCACTTTATGATTATCAAATCAGCAGCACACTCACTGATATGTTGTACTCCATCCACTCTAAAAGCTACCATTGCTGAATGGAGTTCGTTGGCTGGGTGATGTATTTTGCAATGCTGTTAAATAGTTAGGGACGTTGTTCATGAAGGAATCGTCGTCAACCGTGAATTTCATGTCTCGATCCGTCATCATGAGTCGTCTATATGTGTAATATCCGAGTGTCTCAACGAAATGGCATTTGAGCACAGCAAATGTTGTCAATTATCGAAAAATATTCAACGACTGCATTCCACACTGAGATTACTTCTTTATCACCTCCACATTCCACGATCGCTTATCTTCTTTATGAAAACACTAATTAATTACACCTCACTGCCTAGTAACTCTTACTCAAACATATTCTTCCTTTCTTGCTTTATCATATCGCTGAAAGTTGATTCTTGTGATGACGATTCATGAAGTTTAAAATTCTGAGCGGAGTTTTTTGGATGAATTGTTGTGATTAATGAATAATTTCATGCTTTATCATGTCAGTGCTTTATTTTGTGTTCTATCGAGACTAATCATCCTGTTTTCTGAAATTTTGGATGATTGCTGAGGTTAACAATTTAGCATAAATTGATTACTTTCACCGGTTGTTCGCCAAAAAGGACGTTGTTGCATTCGTGTAAAATGTTGCTAGTTAGTGATTCGTATTAAAATTGTTTATCAGTATTGTTATCAATGATTTATTACGTTATAATACAACATTCATATCAATAATCACCATTCATGACCACGATGAAATTCGCTCGATTTGCATTATTCAATTGGATTATTACATTGCGATTCAGTGAGACATTCCGAGAATGCAACAGTCACTAATAGCGGATTTATTGATGTAACCACCTACAGGTGTGCAACATCCGATGTTGCACACCTACAACTGGAGACGGACTACATTGATTAGGTGATAATGAAGGATTAGGTTTTGAATTGTCCGGTTATTTGCAGGATAAACGGCTTGTTCGCTTAGAGTCGAAAACATTAGCGTATATCGAATTTGTTGATAGTGTGGTATCGATGTGGCGTGCACACTTCATTCGTAAGTGCGTTTTGAATGGTACGTTGCTCATTTACAATTCTAAAACGAACACCGTCGTACCGACTGCAATCAATCCAAGTGCGAAGGTCGCTACACTGAAATTGAATTATCATTCTTCGAAATATCGACGAGTATACTCATCAACTAGACTGCTTCCTTCTGTCTCAGACCTATCTAACAATGAGTCTTGTGAGGTGTGAATACTCATAGCGATCGATATTATCTGTGATTAGGATCAAGCACCAGCATTGAATGCATTGATTCACTTGTTGATTAATGTGAACAGTAACGAAAAATGGATCATTAACGATAGGTATTGGTGGTTGGTTCATTTGCTGAGAAAGGAACAAAAAAGTGGATCATTAACAGCACTGAGATAAGTGTGGGTTAGACTAGTTTTTCAATTCGTATAATTGAGAAAATGTTTTATGAAAGCATTTAGTACTTGATAATGAAACGTTCCATCAACAATCAATGTTCATTAAATGCATTCGTTAGCAGATATTTCCTCAAAGAAGTGCAGCCAGTCAACTTAAATTCATAACGAAACTGAATTCAACTGAGATCCACATATCTCTGTGCAAGCAATCAATGGCAAAAAAACCCACAAAATGAAAATCGCTGCAATCGAAAGCTTTCGTTGAGTGAGCGGCTCGGGTAACGCTAATTTTCTGTAATCGATAAAAGCGTTGAATATAGATAAAAAACTTATGACAGTGCAAAGTGAGTAAAGATTTAGAACGATGAACACAAAAAACTAACGGTTTAAGAACTTTTTCGCTTATCGCACCCTTCTTGCTGCTGTTGCTGATCACAATCAATACTGATCTGGGTTTGCTCAGCTGTCATAATTCAGATGGATTGCACACCGATGATATTCATGAAAAATGAATAATATCAGCACAAACATTAAGCAACTACTCACTCAACAAAGTAACTTGATTTCCTCTGACTGCTAATATCAACAAACGAGACTCGTTCCACTTTGAACGGAGTCTATTCATGTTTACTTAACGCTTCCTTCTATCAGCATATTGCTTTAATGTTATTATTCAACTCTTCATTTGCCTACCTCTAATCACCTCTCTCGAAACATTCAACTGAATCGTCGTCACCCCTCACAAAACTCATTCCCTAAATCCAGTTCCCTAAATTCCAAACAATAATAACAATACCTTACCTCAATCAGTCCATTTCTATCTGTTTTCGTCATTCCACCGTTGAATGTCAATAAACAACATCCGCTTGATTTTGTTAAAATTCTCTCACTATTGCCTCTATAAGGCTGGTGTTTGTATCCCAATGCATCATCGAACATCATATCGCATTTCAATTTCAGCTCGAATCTCCGCACCATGCATACAAGCACGTCTCTATCAAACAAATAATGGAGTGTTTGGTTACAAACCTCATGAAAGCACAGCTGTAGAACCACCCCGTATGTCAGCTTTTACCAATTGTAATTGCTCAACTTCTTCAATCACTGAAAAAATTTCATGTGTTTCTGCCAAGTATTTAATCAGATCGCTCGCATCGTTGCGGCGTTATTGAGATCATTGATTTGCGTTAATTGGTGAGATGGTGCGAGAATCTCATAGAAGATGAGGAGGATGGGAATGTATCGAATATAAAGCTTAGAGCGAGCTGACGGCAATGTGAGATGGGAGGGAACAAGGCTGATTGGGTTGTTGGGTCAGGACGGAAGTACATTCGAATGGCTCGGAATTAGTTTCAGAATTCCCACCACTGGACACGCTCGATGATAGTCGTCGATTACACCTGATCAACGCATTTCGTCGATATGGCTATCGCGTTGCCGATCTAGATCCTCTTCATCTGAAGCGACCACCTGTGTAATGATTGTTATGCACATTTCATATGTAATTAATATGTGATGTGATAATAATAGTGATTTTTATCAATACTTAAATATGATGCTACGTAAAAAGTTATAGAGTGCATGAATTGAAGCCAGAATTGTATGGATTAAATCCAGAGAGTGTGCTGCGAGATGTTGGTATATCGATACGCGTTGCTGATCTTATCGATAAACTCAACGCCATTTACTGCGGAAACATTGCCACTGAATTCATGCATATAAAGGTGATTCCCTAATGAGACTGACTCATTTGCTGTGTGAAAATTATCTTTTCAAAGATAGAAATTTGCAAGAAATTGAGCAGGATTGGGAAGAAAGAACGTGGTTTGCACAGAGATTCGAGGATATGCACAGAGTGGAGATAAAGGCGGACGAGAAACGACGATATGCTGAATTAATGCTGAGGAGTCAGGTTCGTCATCTAGCGATTGACGACGATACGCACCTTATGAAAGCATCACACCACACTCAGTTCCAATATCACTGTTATTGTACTTCGAAACATTAATATTTGAATTGAATACTACCTCTCGTATTAAGTCTGTTAGCGTTGCCGACGGACACTTTTTTTCGATGCTCATCAACCGAACAGTCGTATCAGTCTAAGTGTAAGGCGAATTTAGAGTTTCGCTCAACAGCAAGCAATTCTGATGAGTACTAATCCAACTGTAGCTTGAATGCACCTGATGGAAATTGATGATGATGATGAAAGAAATACAATTTAAGAACTTCGATAGATTCATGTCGTTGAAATTCCCGACAGTGAAACGATACGGTGGAGAAGGTGCAGAATCGATGTTTGTTTTCTTCAGTGAACTATTTGATAGTGCACCTTTATATGGCATTGATGATTTAACGATCTGCATGGCTCATCGAGGTAGATTGAATCTGCTCTGTGAAATGATGCAATTCCCCACTGTTCAACTGTTCCGAAAGGTTCATTTTTTTATTCGGCTCATTTCAACCTGTCACCACTCTTTCCTGAGGGTTTCGACTGAAACTGTTCTTCGAGAGTTTCGACTGAATGCGAGATTTATAACTGCAGATTCGTGGTAAATTGGAGTTTCCAGAAGATGTGCAAGGTGTCGGTGATGTTCTATCGCATTTCAGTTAGTTCTACTTCTTTTTGGAAAGCAATTAATCAGTTTTGCAGTGAACTCAAAATGGTTTAAGACAAGATCGCGTGAGTGTACAATAACAATGTGCATATCGAATAGCGATTTCAGCATCATCAATCGATCATAAGACATCGAATGGTGAGGTGCATATAACAATGATGCCGAATCCGTCACATCTGGAAGCAGTGAATCCGGTGGCGATGGGACGAACTCGAGCCAGGATGTTAACCAAAAGAAGAGGTGATTATGCACAGTCAGACGGGCAAAGTGGTGATGGAGCACTGTGTGTTCAAGTGCATGGAGATGGTTCGTTCACTGGACAGGTTCATATCATGTTTGCTGAATTGATTGATTCCTGGATGTTAGAGTTGAAAGCGGGAGAGGAAAGTTTTCTTGGCCATCCCCCGCGAGAAGCTCAGGGACTCCAGAAAAGTGGTGTGGTACTCCTTCGCCAAAAAAAGACTCCTTCTTTATTTCGGCTGGTTATCTGTTTGTATTAATTTATTGATTGAGGATATGGTTAATTGAAGGGTGTAATCTGGGAGACATTGGCAATGTCACAAACGCCTCATTACCGGTTGGGTGGATGTCTGCATCTGATAACGAACAATCAGTTGGCCTATACAGCCGAGAGTGCTACTGCGCGATCATCTGAACATACCACCGACATCGCGAAAGCGATTGATTCACCGATCATTCATGTGAATGCTGATCATCCTGAGGTTCGTGCCATTCGTCTGTCATTGGCGTTTAAATTGACTTCGATGATATGAATTGAAGTTAGTGGCCAAGGCAACGCGACTCCTGATGGAATACCGGAATAAATATCGTAAAGACGCATTCTTGAATCTCGTTTGTTATCGAAGATGGGGTCATAATGAACTGGACGATCCACACTTTACTCAGCCGATTATGTACAAGTCAGTCGGTCACTTCTTTATCACTCGAATCACTGTTATCAGTCACTGCTCACTCGCAAGGGCTACTATACACAGAATGGTATTGAATTAATCTAAACTGGCAGAGTAAACGTTGCAGAGAAATCGACGAGCGTAAAACAATACCAGATAAGTATATCGCTGAACTAATGTACGAGAACGTGATCAGTGATGATCAAGTGAAGTCAGTGATCGATGCGCAAACAAAACGCTTGAATGATGACTTCAGTGCTATCGACAGCGCAGCTCCTCGGTACGGTTCAGTTCAACTCATGAATTCATCGATGAAATTTGAACTGCTGAGCTTATGGCCACTTTGGGCATTCTCAACTTCACGCAAATATTTGATTCAATGAAGTAAATATCAGATTGAGATTTCATCTGTTTTGTTTCAGAGCGAATCATCTGAAAGGAAATTGGTCAGGGATGATGCAAGCACCGCACAGTGTCGAAATTTGGGATACGGGTGTTGACACTGATCTGCTAAGATTTATTGGGGCGAAGTCTGTTAGCACCCCTGCAAACTTCGTCAGTTTCATTCATTTCTAATCTGACAAGTCGTTTTACATACACCTTATGCCAGTTCGTGTTCAACATTATCGTCTAAAAGCGTCCTTCAGAAAGCATGTGTGTGTGTTTGTGGGTTGCACAGGTTCATAGAACATTCAGATGGAGACCTGCTGACAAAATATACTGTTTTCCTACTGCCTACTCCACTCTCCGCACTGTTTTTCGGCGAGATACAGAATTAACTTGAATGAAATGCAAATGGGGGATTGGTAGGGATATAGAAAGAACGAGAGTGATTAAATAAAAATTAAAGGCAGTCAACGAACATCTACAAAAAGTGCATTGTAATGCCCGAATTCAAAAAATGGAATCTGGAAGCAATATTGAATGGTCCACTGCTGAAACACTCGCGTTTGGTTCCCTTCTTCTTCAAGGTATCATCGAATGATAGATAGTAAGGGCAAGCGACTGATCACTTATAATGACAACTGCAGGTTTTGATGTTCGTATAAGTGGTCAAGATGTGGGTCGAGGAACGTTCTCGCAACGTCATCTGATGTTGGTTGACCAGAACAATGACGAAGCGATCATTCCACTCAACAACATGATTCCTGACCAGAAACACTTCATTGAGGTTGTTTCGAAGCCTTTTCCTCATAATCTCTTGCATTATTGTCATGAACTGACTGTGGTGATCAGCACCACCATAAGGCAAGTAATTCATCTGAAGCAGTTGAAAGTTCAGGTAGCGAATAGTTTATTATCAGAAGAGGCAGTGCTGGGTTATGAGTTCGGATTTGCAATGGAACATCCGAAACGTTTGTGCATTTGGGAGGCACAGTTCGGCGATTTCTTCAACGGTGCTCAGATCATTATCGATACGTTTGTGGCTGCTGCTGAAAGTTAGTTATTTATAAACTGGATTGATCTACTTTGATATTACAATAAGTGCAATTAAGGTAAATGGCTAACACAGAGTGGACTGGTGATGATACTGCCGCACGGCATTGATGGAATGGGACCGGAGCATAGTAGTTGTCGAATGGAACGCTTCTTGCAGTTGACTAATAGCCGCGAGGATCAGTGTCCTGCCGACGGCGAATCCGTAAATATGAACATTGCTAACCCTACCACTTCTGCGCAGTACTTCCATTTACTCAGAAGACAGGTTAGATTATTACCATACCGCTCGATCACACGGCATGGGACTGAAGCATGGTAGTTGAGTAAATGATACACAACATTTTCAGTAATACACATTTGTATCCTATATGATCAGTTTGTATAGTAGTTGTATTGTTTTTCGATATCTTATCAATCTCATTTGAGTTATCCTTCAGTTTACTTTGCTTTGCGTATGTTTTAAGATAAAATCAAATGTTTGGTGCAATTGCGATTAAATTGTTTCCTATTGAAAAGACTTAACGAGAACTTATTCAACTGCTGAGCCATAAACTGCATTTTACAATTGATATATCACACCGAATTACACCGAAAATTCATTGATACTCTATTGTTAATTGCATTCAATTATGAGTGCGTGCTATCGTTGTGCTTTCTTTTTTAGTTGTTTCGCACTTGATTACTTGTAAATTTTAGGTGTTAACACCATATCGAAAACCGTTGATTATCGTTGGTCCAAAAATGCTCTTAAGACATCCCATGGTAAGACATATCTGATACATTATTGTCACTCTGTTTATGATCACGTCGAGTTAAAGTCCATCAAAAGTCCATTCTTGCGATTCACATTCACATTAATCCACAGCTTATCATCCTCATTAGCTGCCTCAATCACAAGCTCAAATCTCAATTAATCCAACTTAATTCAAAGGCTGCAAGTACGTTGCACGATATGAAAGAAGGCACTCATTTCCTTCCAGTTATCGAAGATAATTCCGTATCGCCGGCCGACGTCACTAAGGTTTTTTTTTTGAATTCTCCGTTATGCTTTTAAATACTCAATAATAAATCATCGGTATGATATAATGATACGATCGCAATTGCCCTTCAGGTGATATTCTGCTCTGGTAAACACTACTATGCACTACAAAAAGAACGTGAGGCACGAGCTCTGAAAGATGTCGCGATCATTCGTGTTGAATTGCTTTGTCCATTCCCCGTTGAAGCGCTACGAATCGCTCAGTGCAAGTTCCCATCTGCAAAATGTCCGTTTATTTTATCAATTGATACGTTCATTAATGTTATTGATGAGGTAGTTTCACAGAAAATGAATTGAAATGTACAAATCGTTACTTGATGAATATTCAGCATACGTTTGGTCACAAGAAGAACCACGGAATGCTGGTGCATGGAGTTTTATGCAAGCACGCTTCTTGAATGCACTCGGGATTAGGGTGAGTCCACTACATAATCATTTGTTGCACAATTGATTCCTATTAATAGAGATTCTTTTACTTGATGAGATGACAGTGAATTTTTAATTGATTCGTTGATTGAATTGCAGCTGAAGTATTGCGGACGAGACGAACTGGCGTGGACAGCAACCCCGATCGCATCGTTACATGAAGCTGAATTGAAGAAAGTTATTGCCGATACATTTGCTGATTGATTGATTGATTGATTGCTTTAATTAACCGCTGCTGATTGATCAATTAATGTTGACTGATTAATTGTTTTGATCGTAATTTTAGTGGTGGTCTATCAAATCGATTGATTCGTTTAGTCATGTTCATTTAAAAAAAAATCATCCCGAGATTATTGTTCGTTATGCAATCGATCGTTTTTCCTCATCTCTGATCAACAACGTCCCTTCCTTCGTTCCAGTACGGATTATCGTTTGAAACTCGTCGATATTTCACACTGCAAATTAATTTACCCCACTGAAATCGATTGTTCATTATTTCGAATCATCTTTGCATTTGTGATGACGCATCATCATTGCCTTATTGCCGAGATGCTCATTTTTGTTTTGTCGATTCGTTGAATATTTGTTGTGTGATTTTATCACGTGACGACAGTTACAGGTATTGTTTTGATTCGTTATTGTTATGTTTTGATTGTAGTGATTGTAGAGTGTGTGAATGGATATGATTCGGTTAGGGTCGAGTCTTGTGGCAGATACTTATGCGTTTCGATGTTATTCAAGTATTTATCGTCAGTAAAAAACATCTGCGAATTGATTGAACGAGTGTTTCGAGCAAAGTTCAGAACCGAATGATTTTCTTCGGTGATCACCGACCGAACACCGATGGCCATCGAAATTCGATGGAAACTGACAAGAAAAATTTTGAGCATCGGTCGGCTCTGGTTGGTGGTGAGCGAAATTCGTTCGGTTTGTCGAAGCCGGCGACAATCAATAGATGAATTTTGTTTGATATGCGATCAACTCGTTCTTTGGGGCTGATCACGTCAATGATACATCAGCGGAGTTTTGCTGACTTTATCCATGTCTGGTCATTGCCTCTTGTCAGTTAGTCATAGTTAGTTCGGTTACTTAGTGATTGATATTTTCAGTCATAGTCTCGAACGTGTAGGACTCGTTCAACTTCATCGATTCATCGTGGATTTCATGCATCAGCTTGAGCTTTTCTTTTACGTTCATCATAGAGAGATTAGGAACTGGTTAGGAACTCACAACAATACTCTAGTTTGATGACATGACCATAGCATAAGAACTCGAACCGTCCAAACCACTCAAAAATACTACAACTTATTGGTTTCTCATTTGAAGTGTTTATTCAGTTTGTCATTACATATTTTTTAATCCGTCACAGGATCACTACAGACATCGTCTCGTCTCTCTGTTGTCACAACATCGTAACATCGAACTCTCTCTTCCTTCTTTCCTCTTAAACATTTAAAGATAATTTCGCAGCGATTCATGCATCACTATCAGATTCCAGTCACAACCATTGATTGAGCAAACACGTGGTGGGTTTAAGAGCTTTTCTCTGATAGTAACCAATGATATTTATCAGAGAGGCGGACTTCGAATAAATTCTTCGATTAATGCACGGAACAGCAGACAACGTCGAGTAACTGTTGAAAATAACCAGCACTGTTTCTGCTTCAACAACAGACCATTATTAAAAATATATCTACGTTTAGTGAGCGCTGTAAAGGATAATTCATAAGGCAGTCAACTTCAAGTAATCATTAATCCAAACATTGAAGTCTAAGAGTTGAGTATATGAATTGATTTTGTTTAATTGACCTTCTTGTTGTTCACTTAACCCAGTGGTTCTCATAGGGGTGAAATTACCCATTTTGGGTAATTTGAAGGTGTTAAGAGGTAATGGAGAGGGTCGAGAAATTAATATTTCGTGCAGTTGTTATGTTTCGTTCGAACGCCAGCCATTGTGATGGTGTTTTTTAAATCGGCTAACAGGGTTTCCGTTCGTTTTAATAGAGTTTTCATTCTTTTCATTGCTGTTACAATCGCTCTCATAGCTTTTATCACCGGAAGTGTTTTCTTTTGCTAATTTCTCATTCATTTCATTCAGCAATTGAAATCAAATTCTCATTCTATCAAAAACACTAATCGTTTGACTGATCGTTGACTGTTGAGCAATTCAATTCGATTGCTTTATTGTTGATTTCGGCTTTCAACACTCGTCAACATATTCAGTAAATAGTATATGCTTCTGAATAAGAACTCCTCCATTCTGTAACGAAAACGAAACGAAAGCAGCATCGAATAACCACCCTAAACACTCTCAGTAAAAGTTAAAAACCTTTCAAAGTCTCCGAAAGACCAGTTTGTGAATTTCGCGTTCTAATTATTTCAAGTTCTGAGAGCAGTTTCTGAAAGCATCTCGAAATTTGCTGCCTTCAAGCAAGACGAATAAGCATCTTCTAGTGTTGGTTCCCGATTCGTCAAACCGTCGTAATGGATGTTCACCGTGGAAGATCAGCTGTCCAATCCCTTTATCTACTGATAGTTTGAGAGGTAACTTTCTGCGAGTTGGCTTTTCGGTATGAATTAATGAACATATTTCGTGGATTCCATGAAAATCGCATGCATTTGTCTATAAATCGTGTTTTAACAGGGTTTTCATTCTTTTCCGAGCTGTTTCAATCGCTCTCATAGCTGTTATCACCAACGGTGTTCTGTTTTGCTGATTTCTCATTCATTTCACTCAACAATCAATCTCAAATTCTCATTCTATCAAATACACTCTATAATTGATCACTTCACAGTCGAACGTTGTTCAGCAATAACATTCGACTGTTGTATTGTTGACTTCGGCTGTCAACACTCGTCAATGTATCCAGTAAATAGTACATGCTACAGAATAAGAAATTGATTTGAACTGCGAAGTAAAATGAGACGGAATGAATGAGAAAAACTCATCAAGAAAACGGTATTCACATGCAATAGCTATGAGAGCGAATACAACACGTCTGAAAAGAATGAGAATCCATTTGAATCAGTTTGAAGTAAGCGTGTCATAGACAATAGGTTTTCATGCAGTCATAATCAATTGTAGCACTTAGCAACACAACGGTCTAGGATAGTGGTTCTCATAAGAAGTGAAATGACTCGTTTTCAATAATTTAGGGGTGTCGTTTGTGGATGTTCGAGGATCTGTCAGTTCAATGTGGGTGTCACTGAATAAGGATTCGCTAATTCCGTTCAAGCGACTGTGATGATTGAATAATAGAAAAAATTCTGCTCACGTTGAGCGATG
Organism: Anisakis pegreffii; assembly: GCA_035041965.1. Lineage (NCBI taxonomy): Eukaryota > Metazoa > Nematoda > Chromadorea > Rhabditida > Anisakidae > Anisakis > Anisakis pegreffii. The sequence continues at coordinate 49,801 of JAPYMA010000401.1, forward strand.
TGGGAGATAAACCGAAAGAATGCTCCGAATGGATACATAAATACGTTTTTTAAGTCAGTATTTCAAAACGCACTTCTTCAATCAAAAGCATCAGCTGACGTCTGTGTGAGCGTGTGTTTGTGTCAAAATTTTATTATTCAACAGTCTGATATCATCATCAAATCCTCATTAATTCTTATCAATTGCACGTTTTTTTGATGATGATGACGTTTGTGGATGCTCGAGGATATACTCTTTGTTGTTACGTGTAGACGCAGATATAAAGACAATTTTTCTATCATCGAAATAAGTATTTGTTCAAAGTGGTTCTATCTCTTCGTTCATCACCATGGTATATCGGAAGTTCAAAGTAGTGTATCATCGTAATAAGTATTTGTTCGAAGTAGTTCTATCTATTCGTTTATCAGCATTCTTTTTGTCACTGATAGTGCAACACCTACTCCAAGCCAGGCATCGATTATGGCCGTTTATAATTCACATTTTCCAACTTTGCGTTGAAATTCAGTTAGTCAGATACGTTGGAATCGTTGCTTTTCAGTTAGTTAGTTACGATGTTTATGGTTTATACATCCGCTGATCAGAACAAATCTTTTACTTGTAGATCACTCTCTGTTTACTTATTCCTCAATCCTTATGGCTACACCAAACTCGATCATCACAAGCATTGTCTCAAATTCTCTAACTGCACCTGTAGAATTCTTGGCTTTTTTGACGCATTGTGAGTTAGTTCCAGAAAAGTGCAACTGTTTGAACATTTGAGCACTTCTATGGAATCCAGAGGATGTGCCGAATCCGGGAAATGGCCTGTAAAATAGAGAAGTTTGAGCCGTTTGCGAGTTAAGCTAAGAAGGGGAACAATTGATGACAGTTAATTGAGTTTGTAAAATGTTTTTGTTTTAGTATGATGATTTCACAAGGAATTTCGATGAGCAGTTAAGAACTAAATTTCACGAATCATATTGATTAGGTGAACGTGTGGACAGAAGAGCAACTGTTTGGTAAGACGAAGAACAACATAAAGAGTTTATCAGTTTTTTTGAATCGAACAGCCACTTTCCCCCTTTCTTACACTACCCTTTCATTGTGATTTCAAATCAAGTCTTGCTGATCGTTTGATTTCATTTCCCAATTAATCAAATCAATATGAAGCAATCCGGATCACGTCACCCGTTCATTTCATTCTCATTGCCTGTCCAACTACCAATGCGTTCAACTATCTCACTCTTTCGATATCTCCTCCGACCTTGTTGCATTCCACTGATTCGTGTGCAGTGCATTCATTCGTGCTACTACTGGAATTTACTTGATTAATCGGTTGAAGTGCTGCTACTTGTTGTGAGAGTTATCACTTGAAGAAAAGACTTTCACTTCAACATACCACATCGTATCGTATCAGTGACGACGATTGATCAGAGTTCAGCATGTAAAGAAAAAATGCATGTATTAGCCGTTCTGTCCTATGCTCACCGAGCATCAATGTACTATCAATGCAGTTACGTTTTTTTTCAGTTTTCAGTATTTTTAAAGGTATGTTCTGGTAGCTGCAACATTATTTGAACCGTGAAAAGAGCTTATTTATATAGATCATTTTTTTGTGCTCATCTTGAAGATCGACATAATTCAAGAGCTTTAAATCAAATAAACGGAGTCAGATTGAGTTAGTGTTCAAGATGAGTTGCCTGTTCAGTTCACTTGTCTGTCCAAGCGTAGTCTGCACTTTATCTACCAGCAGTTTTCCAGGCTTTAAAAAGCAATAACCAATGTATTGTACTAAATCACTTCATTCACCTAGAATTGTTCTTAGTTCTCACATCCGATACTAACATCGGTTATTAAATCCTCTGAGCAACATTCCATTTCGCTGAATTCTTTTATCATCACCCTCAGATGGAATTGATTTCAATCGCTTTTCCCTTCAAATCTTACTTACTGTTCTATTTATGGAGTGGATTGATTAAAAGGCATCAGTTGATTATGATCAATAGCAGTTTGTGGTTTCGATCGTTGATAGGTAGTGTCTGATAAAACGTTCATCTCTGACAGTGATTCTACGGTGAATAGATCGATATACTGATAAAAATTTGTGCTTTTGATTATTTTTGGAAGGAATTTCCAATGTCTATTGGGTGTTATGTCTCGGCTGCAAATTCCTCTGTTAACATTCGTGTTGAATTTAAAAATTCACTGTTCAAATGTTGATCTATTACGTTGTTCGATGTCAATTCAGCTACATTCGTCTCTTCACATTTATATGAAAAAATATCACGAAATTGATCACAATCTCGCTTCTCCATGTCGACTGTTCACACCGCATTGCCATTGTGCTTACTTCATAGCTGAAATTAATCCAGAATTATTTATCATTTCACACTCTCGACCGAATAATAGTCGTCATCTGTTCATAATGATTAGATGCTTATAATTAATCATGAATTGCCTTACTCCTCCTACCGCTGATCACCTTCTCTCCTTGTATCCTAAAGCGAATAATTGCTCAGCCACTAATTCTGTACGTATTTTGTAGGACGCAGCGAAAGGTTTACGTTTTCTGCTAAATTACCTGCCGTTCTCAAACCTTTGCTCATACTGTTGTAGTTAACGATTTTGTTCGTCCGATGTCTCATCAATCAAAAAACGAGTTCTAGAGAAAACACATGGATGACAGAGTCAAGCAATTGAAAGATAGATCGTTGTAATTTTGATTTTGGTTGAGACATCGGACGAACAAAACTGAAAAAGATTAAGGGAAGGTTTCTTGGTTGTATTGTGTGGACGGGTGAGTTTTAGTCGGGCAGTTGATATGATAACGATAGGGTGCATGAATGTGTATTGTTGATTATCAGTGGCTGTGGATTTTTTATTTAAGACCTCGAGTTGATTCGCTCGTTACAGCCCTTTGTATACTGTAATTAACAAACTCTCATCAAGTCACGTAGGTCTTTCTATTTGCGTAGAAACGGTTGACAGCATAAAACACTATCTAGATCAACCTCTAGTAAGTTTAGCACACGAACGACTAAGTGGAATAATTTGGAGAGAGTTGACAGAAATTAAAAAATTTGTTGCCTTGGAAATATAACTGAGATATTCGGCGATCAGTTGATTTATATAATCTCGATGTATCTATAATTTATATAATCGACTAAAAGATTAATTGAATTTCATCAGTGATCAGTATTATCGATATTTTGATCTTCATGGTCTGTTGCGATGAGTGTTCACTGCTTATCGAGTATGTTTATTATTTTAATATTATTATGTACTCTAAATATTCATATATCGTATAAACATTTTCAGAACATTTTGAACTGTAACAGTTGATTAATACAGAATATATTAGTGCTAAAACTGAATTAATACATAATACACTGGTGGTAATAAATCGCATAAAAATAGTACAGAAAGTCGCGTAGTGCTAAAATTTCTATGAGCACTGAAATTGTATTACGGCAGTATGATTTGTGGTGGGTGGATTGAGAACGTTGTGTGTAGATGACGAGTTGAATTGTAGTCGAACGACGACGATGACTCTGCTGTACTGATATTAGTTTTGTATTTATTAAACGACATCAATCGGGACGTCAGTAAAGCTTTAGCATTGCAGCTTGTGAGCAGTCGAGTGATGATGCTTTTTGCTGCCTACTGATAACATTAATCCACTCGTAAATAGCTCTTATCATCACTAAACTGATTCGCGTCTCATCTAGAATGATTTTCAATCTGTTGTTGTTAATTTCTGAACGTTTCAATTTCAGTTTGATGTGATCTTTAATTGATAACTTTTTTCCACCTTTCACAAAAAAACGTTTGCGTGTGTGTTGCAAAGCACATAAAATGGTGGTTCAAACACGATGAACTCTTGACATTATCTACTGATAAGATTAGTGGATGCTTTAAGCCAGTAGTTGCCATCGTTTTGCTTGAATGTATAGAGTAGTTATCAGTGAATGCCCCATTATATATGCAATATAAATCAAGCGTGAATGTTCGCCTGCTGCTGATGTTGCTGTTGCCTCTGTTAAGAGCAGCAGCATATCGATTGACTGCGTGAGGCTTTGTCAATGATAATAGCATTTGCTGGAAATTTGTCCATTTGCTACTGTCCTTTCATCGAACTAAATCTTGTGAAAGTGCTAAATTTTACACGAAGATATGCCTTTTGTTTCGGTTGTTTGTATTAATATTGTTGTTGTTGTTAATTTAATATAATAAATTCATGAACGTTCTTTCAGCCTTATCAAAGTAGCAAAATGTGGCTAGCCGAATAATAAAGTAGACAACGCAACAGGTGTTTAATTGACTTATGCCTAGACTTACCGTTAGACTTGGTGCTTGCAAGCTAGCAACCCTCATGCTCATGCCACGCTATCGTTAGGCGTACGCTGGCACTTCGCAAGCCTTTTTATTTTGTCAGTATTTGACAGTGTTCGGCACGTTTCATTTATGAGAGGGGCATTTGTTATGATTTAATATCGTGTGTCTATTCACGCATTTGTTATGATTCTTGATGATTTGAAGTTTTGATGTGAAAAATTTACGCTTGATTGTGATGTGTATCGTCTCGTTTTTAAAATATTCTTGATGATGTCAAGTGATAATGTGAAATTGATAGAGGTGAGGTTGCGTCTGGGTTGACTTGGATGTGATTATTCAATAATGATGTCTCTTCGGGTAAATTCATTGCGTAGATGCGTTTATGCTTTAAGACAGGTTCGGTTTTATTCATTATTCAGTTCTTTAATCTCATTTTTAGATTAATTGGCTGTTTGAATAAGTGAATTGTAATATTACGGTTTAATGAAATGATTAAGTAATTTCAGAATGTACATCTTGTTCGAAGTATATCGAGTGGAGTAACACCAAGATTCGAACTGACACAACGATCAACGACAAATCGGCTTTATGATGCTTCAAGCAGTTCGATTGCTCTCGCCAGAAACCATCACCAGTATAGGCGATTACATACCACTTACTCACTTAGTAGGCTTTTTTGTTGCTTTTTTTTTCATTCTTTCAATTGTTGTGCTCTTGTGAAGGGAAAGATTCTAGTTTTTGTAAATAATTCCAGGAGAAGTGCTCGAAATTGAAGGTCCTGAATTCGCTGAGTCAATCTCTGAGGGTGATATTCATTGGTTGAAACGTAAGTGACGATGATCATCTTGTGAAGCTTTCTTCGAGATTGGTTGAAGTGAGTGCATAATATTATGTGTTGTAGAGAAGGGTGAATTCGTGAATGCAGATGACCTTGTTGCTGAGATAGAGACTGATAAGACAACGGTGGAAGTGCCAGCACCTCAGTCTGGTACAATCGTGGATTTATTGGTAGAGGATGGCGGCAAGGTGACTGCCAAACAGAAACTGTATAAATTGGAACCGGGAGAGGGCGGTGGTGCTGCTGCTGCAGGTTGGTCGATTTTGGTGACTGTTGTTCTTGTCAAGATCAGTTCATAATGAATATGACACATCTGAAGGCTGCGATATTGTTTCAGCTGCACCCGCCGAGGCGCCCAAAGCAGAAGCAGCGCCAGCTCCTCCGGCACAACCGGCCGCAGCTGCTGCTCCAGCTCCGGCTGCAGCCGCACCACCCCCACCACCTGCAGCCGCTGCACCTCCACCACCACCACCTCCTCCTCCAGCTGCTGCTGGTTAGTTCAGTTCTCTCTTATAACTCAAACTGCAAACTGAAATCAGAATATATATTTGGAATAAGATAGTGGTGTTTGATGATAAGGCTGTGATCAAAAGAATGAAATCTTCAAAATTGAGGTGCCGTCCCAGGAGCAGCACCAAAAGTAGCAGCACCACCAAGCGCACCGATGGCGTCGACACCGGTCAGTCAGATCGCAGCAGTGAAGTTACCACAAGGTGTGAGTGCAGCCCAAGCAATAACCGGAAGTCGTGATGAGACTCGAGTGAAGATGAATCGAATGCGTTTGCGTATTGCCCAACGACTGAAAGAAGCCCAGAACACTTACGCAATGTTGACCACATTCAATGAGGTCGATATGACGTACGTTTATCAGTTCATTTCATTGCAGTTCGTGTCCGTATTTATCAGTTGCATCTTCGAATAATGCATTGCAGCAATGTAATGGAAATGAGGAAAAAATATCAGAAGGAGTTTGTGGCTAAACACGGAATCAAACTTGGTCTGATGTCACCGTTCGTTAGAGCTGCTGCTTATGCGCTTCAACAACAACCGACTGTTAATGCAGGTAAGTTAATGAAGCAATAATGATAGTGATGAATGATCATAACCGTACAACTTCAGTGATCGATGAGAATGAGATAGTGTATCGACATTATGTGGATATGTCAATTGCGGTCGCAACACCCAAAGGATTGGTGGTACCGGTGTTGAGGAACGCTGAAGCGATGGATTACGCTACTATTGAAAGTACATTGGCTGCGATTGGTGCTAAGGTTGGTTGTTGGATGATATTCGAACCGGATATATATGCACAGATGGTCAAGTTATAATCCTAGATGTCAAGTTGTAATCCTAGCATTATTTGTGGTTGTGAACAGCTTGAATTGATTGCTTGATGAGTTGTAGGCGCGTGATGGCAAGTTAGCAATCGAGGAGATGGAAGGTGGAACGTTCACGATCAGCAACGGCGGTGTGTTCGGTTCGTTGATGGGCACTCCGATCATCAACCCGCCTCAGTCGGCCATTCTCGGCATGCACGGTATCTTCGATAAGCCAGTAGCGGTGAACGGCAAGGTCGAGGTGCATCCTGTGATGGTGATCGCACTCACTTACGACCACAGGTAGTACTGCGTTCGATTCAGCGAGATGGAATCCACTGAAGAAGCAGTGAATTAACAATGCAATTTTGCAGGCTTGTCGACGGCAGAGAAGCAGTCACCTTCTTGAAGAAGATTAAAACGGTCGTTGAAGATCCACGAACTATGTTAATGAACCTTTAGGTTGTTGTATTGTGTCGAGGATGGTGAATGCGTTTTACTAGTTGTTATTCGTGATTGATGATTCATTGTTTAATGAATGCACAACGATTCGATTTCGATTTACCTGAATGTGTTTACGATCAGCTAGTTGAATCGATGAGTAGTGTCCATTTGAGTTTCGTGATCTTATTTCTTTCGAAGTTAACTTTAATCCTAACCTCATTTAGTCATTTCATGCAGTCCTCTTTTTTGTTATTCATTTTTTTGTGGCTTAGTCTTTCTTTTTGTGATTACGTGAACGGTAATTGAATTGATTGCAAGTGAATATTTGGTTGTATTCGATATGGTTTATGTTCTGAGCAAGGGATCGAAGATTTTATTTATCAATGAATTGTACAATTTGTGATATTCTTGCAAAGGTCATTGCAGAGTCAGCTAGTGAATAAATTTATTGATGGATTTGGTTAATCACCGTAAATTTGTGTTATTTCCATTAAGGTGATAGCATTGCTAGTGATCATTATTTGCAGTGCTCGTCGTTTTTGCATATTATTAAGGCTGTTGGAGCAAGCTTTTACAGTTGTTTGAGAGCATAAGCATGTGATGATTTAACACGATCACACGCCAACTTTATTAGGTAGAGTCCATTAGTCGTCTCATTGGTTTATTTGATGTGTATTTCTTTTTGCTCATTATAAATAAGCGAAATATTATTTCATTGAGCAACGCTTTTCACCGCTCTCGCTTTACGGACTTATGTTCTGCTCTGTTCATCAATCAATAAATTTTACCAGTGACCCATCTACCAAATTGTTTGACACTCAAGTCATTCATTTCACTCTCGAATGTTGATTTCAATCAAGTTCTCGACCGTTTATCTCTAATCGAAACGAGTTGTATTTAATTTACTAGGAGAGAATTGTGTTTTTTGTGTTCAGAAGTAAGTTAGATTTGATTTGTTAGATATTACGTATACAGGTTGTTGACCTTAATGGCTGTTCGGTGTTCCATCTTTTACGAACACTTTTCGGAAGTCCATTCTGCAATAATTTCATCTTATTGTCATCTATTACATGGTTCAGTTTAGAGTCGCCATTTAGGAAAACGGGTGGAGGGTAGTCCTTATGCTGGCTTGTAATAATACATTTAATTGTCAAAGGATATGATCATTGGAGCAGTAAAAATATTTTATTGTCACTACTACTTGTTCAGCAAGAAGTTAAGCAATTCAAGTAGGAAACTAGATTAATGGAAGTGATGAATTATTGGAGGTGTTTGTTTGAGTAATGGTTGTCTGATGATATAGTAAATATTATGTGTGGTTGGTCACAGGAAGAGTTTATTAAGCACATTCACAAATGAACAATACAGAAGAATTTAACTTAATTCAGGGAATACAAATTTAGTGGACGAATTGTAATATAGGAGGTCACTCGCTGCTTGATTACGATCACGATACCAATGTACAATATCAGTGGCTACTCGCTAGGCCGATTAAGATAATAATATCAATTTACAATATTCGGGGGGGGGGAGCACTCGCTGGCCAATTGATACTGCGATATCAACTGATGACTTGATGATCTCAGTATGGATTAGATATAGTTAATATTATTAGTGCGGTGGACGGTTTGCGATATGTTGAGTACACTTTATTGAGGAATCATTGAGGATATGATGATGAAGATTATATAATTATGACTGAATTGGTTGAGAATGAATATGGTATCAGTATATTTATTGAGCCAATTCTGGTTAACTGACGTATTGATACGAACACTTGAATTAGGGATGCTGACTCTGACTCCGACTTTGCGTCGATTCGACTGTCTTTTTTTATCGCCATTATTTCCCCTTCCATTCTCACGTTCCTAAACGATCATATTCGTAGATAATATCTTATGATAGCAACATCTTAGCTTTCAAACAATGCCTTTCTTTTGGTTATTAGCTTGCATTTTATGTGCATTTGGCTATGAATATGCAACAAATATGTTGCCTTTCATTCTTATGTTTTGATTTGAACCCTTTCAACGAAATGATGTTTTGGGAATTCGAACACTACAATGTTTACGGTATGAATGTTATAGTATGAATGGTGACAAGGAGCGAGATGGTGAATCCAGAGGGGATTGAAGTTCGTTTATTGAACGAAGTTCCATTGTACTGATGTTGTAATACCTCATTGTGATCACTTCTGTGAAGTAATGCGAAGTGTTTATTTGAAGCGAACACTAACACCAAGCAGTTTCGAATGCTCCATAACATCATAAAATGTCACCAGAGCGTGCAAACGTCCACTCCAAACTAACCATTCAGTCGTATGTGATTCTGGATTTCGAAACAACTGGATTATTCCCTAAAGAACCACTGAATCCTTTATTCGCATTCCCAGAGCCTGGTGACGATAAGCGTAGACCAGATGTTTTGCTGGCGCAATACATTCGAGCGAGTGAGTGTTATTGATTCCAACTTTGATATGTTACGAGGAAAAGTCACGAACTTACCCTCATCTTTCTGGATGAGACATATATCATTTTGTAGCGCTCATGTAGCTGATCATGGATCTACAAATAATTCCGTTAATGTCGATAGATGGTTGGTAATGAATGAAAGTGATTTGAAGCTAACGTGCGAGACGCTCCACAAATAGTTGAAGTGTGTGCAATATCAGCGGCGAGATCGCAACTGCTGGATGGAATCGAAAGAATGAATGATATAATTAAGATGAGCGATGATCATCCCTCCAGCCATCAACATAATGTCGGCACTTATGTTCGTATTCCTCATCATGTTCACACCAGACAGGTTCATCCCTCAACATCCATTCTCTAAATTCACTTCGTTCAATTGTTTTCCATCGATGACTCGATTGAGAACACTTCAAAAAAATTGTTTGGTTGCAGAAACCTTTGAAATTAAAACGCAATTACTGTCGTCAGTTTATTGCATTAAAAATCGGCATTTCAACAGTAATAATTCACATGAATCAACACTTATTGTTAGATATAAGCAAAAGCGTGAGTAATGATAATGATTGCAGATCAAGCCAATTCTGACGGAGACAGAATGGAAGGAATATGAAAAGCGAAGATGTGTGATGAGAAGTTAGTATTGAATTATCGAGTACTATTCATATCATTGATAGTATTTGAATTGTTTTTTAGCGATCAAATTGAGCCGTAGTGCATTGGAGGAATGCAATACGTTTGCGGACGAATGGACAGGCTTGCATTTATTTCTGGATAAAATGCCGAAACCAGTTTGTATTATTGCACACAACGGTGTACGGTTAGTGGCATAACGCTCGATTCAACGAAGTTTATCAGGAAACCTTTCGGGAATGAATATTTCAGGTATGATTATCGCATATTGTTCGCGGAAATGCAACGACATGACCTGCTGAAAACGAAACCGATTCCTGACGAGGTAGTTGATTGCGTGTCCATTTCTCGACTTCATTTTACACTCGATATTCATATCTATGATATGAGTAAGAAGATAGATGTTATCGTAAAAACGACTTTAAAGATTATGTATGAAATTTTAGAAATGATTCAGAGATTCATTCAATTTAAGGTTTATTTTATTGACTCGTATATGATGTTTATGGATCTCGAGAAGAAACATCATGAAGATTTGAAATTATTAACAAAGATGATCGATTGGTCAAAAGGTTCGTTCAGTTCATGTTTGTTGTTGCTATTTATGATTGGATGTACTGCGTTGAATATTCGACTAGTAATGTGGCGATGTAAAATTTTCAGTGTCATCGCACCATCAGCTTCTCCAACCCGAAATCACTGCTCCGTCCTCATCAACAGTGATCACTCTGAAACTGTCAACTTTCACCCCAAACAACTCGTCCTCATCAGATACCACCCCAAACAAACCATCCCCATCAGCTATTACCCCGAACAACCCATCTCCATCAAGTGCCACCTCAAATAACCCATCTCCATCAAGTGCCACCCGAAATAACCCATCTCCATCAAGTGCTACCCCAAACAACCCGTCCTCACCAACTGTCAGCCCGAATAATTCCCCCGTCCCGAACTCTCCCCAAAGTCGTCCTGAATGCACAAATCCGTCAGTTGCAACAACGAACAACGTTCCATCCGAATCGATAAGGTATTGTGTTTATACTCTTTCCAGACTCGTTCATCCACCCTACTTTGTCATTTAATTAAAACAGCATTTCAGTAGCAGTAATTGTACCGCGAGACGCTCCATATTCGATTTGTCTGATGACCATCCAATTCAGTTTATGCGAAACTCACAATGGTCTCCTGCAAAACGTAAACGGACTCGTCCTAATCTTCTCAAGTGAGTCAGTCGAAAGCTGTTCCATAGTCGTTTAATCGCTATCCTCATTTCTTTACCAATCTTAAAATCCTTGATTTCGTCTATTTGATTATCATTAAAGCAGTAATTGTTGTTGTAGTCGATAATAATCTCGTTTTTGTAGGCGTTCACGAGGCGATTGGGTTTTTGACAACTACTCTTCAGTGCGATACTTTCATGAAAGCGGTGTTTTCAAACTTGAGCAAATGTACAAAGATGTTAGTTAGTGCAAATTGTTATTGTAATAACAAGAAACAAACAGAAAATGTTCCTAATTCATTCCATTTAATGGAAGATGTAAATACTGTGCGTTTTACTGCGAAAATGAATGTGAGCGTTTAATCTGAGCAGCTATATTTTATTCAGTTGATCAACAAACCACTCGAAGCGCACTACGCTCAAGAAGATTGCGAGGCTCTTCTTCAGGTTTGTATGGCTTATGGGCAAGAGTTCATCGACTATGTCGATTCGAAAGCCGTCCCATTCCCTTACAATACCATCGTATCTTCCAATAATAATGATAATTTCTCAACAACTCATCAATAATACTCAGTCTCTTCATTAACTTCTCGTTACTGATGTCATAACTGTGTCCTACTACTTTTCTCATTCAGAGTAATTAATCTAAACGAATTCATTTTGAATTCATTGCATTCATTCATCTAATTTCATTCTCATCATATACTAAGAGCTAACGAGTTGATCAACTAGCATTTCTTACGATAAGCTGTTTCTTGTAAATTTCTTGTAAATCTGCTTCTGTGCAGTTGTTTTAATCGCATTTTGTAAACTTGATCGTCATACTTCCATTTTGCATTTATACTCCTCAGTTCTGATTCATTTACTTTTGCATGTTTTATAGTTTGTTTCTTATTTATGCATTGCATTTTGATTTTGCATGTTTAGTGCATTGTTGCATTGTATTTGTTTCGTGTCGTTTTTATTAGCATTCCGTTCACTGGTTTGAAGTGATTTGCCTTCAAACATTTTTGAAATGTTATTCGTATTTTGTGCAGAAAATTAAATCTTGATTGATGGATTGCACTGTGAATTGTTGCAGTTTTCGAAATGTGTTAAGATTTATTTCCAAGCTAAATGAATCGCACAGAAGTACCCCCAGCCTGAACGAATCAGGTCTTTGCTGATTATATCTTCCATTATTGTTACCAAAAGTGAACACCTCACGTAGCATACGTAAATCACGAACAAACAACCCATCAAAAGAAAACCAAGTGAAAAGTCGATCACGAATTTTTCAATATCTCGAAGCATATAATCTAAAAATGATTCTGTGATGAATTGAGACCGAAATTTTGGAGTAGCAGTTCGAGTGGTAATACGATGATTCGCTGGTTGAAAACGCAATCATTGGGCTCCAAATTCCTTCCAGTAGAATTATTTGGAAGGATCGTTTGTTGTGACGAAAACGAATGACATTTGATGTATGGCTCATTTGGGTGTTTACGATGCGATGAATGGAACAAAGAAAAGCAGTCATCCAACGATGGTTGATTTCGTATCCGTTTTTGTGCTGTGATCAAAGAATGCGCGAAAATGAGTTGTTGTTGTGCTGGTATTACCGTTAAGAGTGTAGATTGATGTTGCAGTTACATAGTTGTCGAAGGCAGTGTGCTTTGTCATGCAGTGAGCACATCGTTCACTTACATCTGTTTCAACAAACGCATTCAGATGGTCATTTTCAGCAACACATTCACTGTTAATCACAAGATTTGTTGCTGATTGCAAAGCTGTATTAACGGTTACGAATGAGTCGGTGTGGGTTATTGTATGGTTGAATTGCATTTGGTTTGGTGGATGAAGAAGAAAACATTAGAGATCACATTAAACCTCTCATCACTGCCACTGTTCTACGAAACAAACATCTAGCCCAGTGGTTTTCACGCACAAGTGCTCCAATACTATTGATAATCTGGCACGCCGCCGTTAATCCTCCTCCGCTACGTATAACGTCGGGAATAAAAGGGAGTCTGTTCCGGAAATCCCTCAGCGGCGTGAAAGAGATTAATTTTGGGGATGAAACAAGTATTTAGAGGAACTTTATTTATCCATTGCAGAAACAACATGAAGCTCGGCAATTAAAAACGAAAAGCAATAAAAAACACGCTTCAGCGATTAAAAAAAAATGAAATTTAACAACAAGTTCAGTTACTCATGAAGAAGGAAGATGCAATAAACATTTGAGGAAATATCTTCGAAATGAACGAAAAAGCAATCATTTCATCAAAATGATGGTTAATGAAGAAGTAAAAATTCATCAGAGGGACGAAAATAAATATGAACTATCGAGCGTTTTGAGATGCACAAGTGTCTCAAGTCTGTAATTCCCATTCTCCTATTCAAGCATTTCAGTCATGAACATCATAAGAAAAGTTGCCGTTTATCACAGGAAATATCATGGAAGTAGGAGATATAGCAATGAACGTTCATCACGGAAGAAGTATTAGGAGATATAGCAATTTTATTAAAGCTATCTCAACTAACGCACTATCACTCATTCATATATCACACATTGATCGCTGTAGATCAGTCTACACGTTATTATAGCGATATCGGAGTTGCCGCCTTCTCAGGTTCGCCCAAGAACACCTAAATTTTTTTTACAACATCCAATCCAGCAGAACGTCTAGATTCAGAAACACAAAATTTTCTTGAGCAGTTCCTCTAATTTGATGAGATACAGTTACATTCATAATGTTATAGAGTATTCCACATTCAAGATTCTCGACTTCTCAGCTTTGAACAGTAACATATCAATTTCTTTACACCAATCCATCGAGCAGAATCTTTGGATTCAAAAAAAATATATGTCGGGTGATTTTGCATAGTTGAGGAGATGTAGCTATTTTATTAAAGCTATCTCAACTAGCGCAATGGTGCTCTTTGATATGCATTTGATCAGTACAGATCAATAAATATTATGTATTACTATAGAAATATAGGTTTGATACATTCAAGCTTACCGTCTTCTCAGGTTTGCCCGGTGACATATTGATGTTTACAGAACATTCGATCCAGCACAATCTCTGCATTCCGAAAATAAAAATTTCGCTGAGAAATTCTGCCTCTACCGGGAGATGTACGAATTTTCGTGATGCGATAGGGGTTACCACATCCAGGCCTACCGTACTCTCAGCTTTGACCAGTAACATATCAATTTCTTCACAGCAATCGATCGAGCAGAATCTTTGGATTCAGAAAAATATATATTGTGTCGGGCGATTTTGCTTAGTTGAGGAGATGTAGCCATTTTATTACAGCTATCTCAACTAGCGCAATGGTGCTCTTTGATATCCATTTGATCAGTACAGATCAATAAATATTATGTATTACTATGGAAATATAGGTTTGATACATTCAAGCTTACCGTCTTCTCAGGTTTGCCCAGGAATACCTAAATTTCTTTACACCACCCGATCTAGCGGAACATCTAGATTCAGAAAAACATAATTTTGTCGAGCAATCTCTCTTAAATGATGATATATTGTTATTTTCATAATGTTATTGCTATAATAACATGATATGTCAATGAGTGATACTGCGCTAGTTGAGATAGCCTTAATAAAATAGCTGCATCTCCTCAACTGAACAAAATCGCCCGACACAATGTATATTTTTCTGAATCCAGAGATTCTGTTCGATCGACTGCTGTGAAAAAATTGATATGTTACTGGTCAAAGCTGAGAGTACGGTAGGCTTGAATGTGGTAAATCCTATTGCATTACGAAAATTCTTATATCTCCTGGTAGAGGCAGAATTTCTCAGCGAAATTTTCATTTTCGGAATGCAGAGATGGTGCTGGATCGAATGTTGTGTAAACATCAATATGTTACCGGGCAAACCTGAGAAGACGTAATTGATTCATAGAGGATATTTGCCGTTTGATTGGTAATTCTTTCTTAACACTGTTGCTATTGCTTGAAAGTCTTCTAAGCTGAATGCAGTAAGCGCTACAATTACTGCTGACATTATTGGAGATTATCATTACTGATGTTGTGATGAGTGTTGTTATGGTTCTATTGAAACTTACTACCTTCACTGCTTCACTTCATGTTGTTTGCTTTTATTAATTAGCGTCATTCTTGATCAGCATTCTCAAACGATATCACATTATCAGTTGTTTTTAACGGTTATATTTTAGCGTTATTCACTCGTTTCCGTTACATTTAACGTGAGAGTATTTGTTGATTGTTGTTGTATTCAACTTATTGTTGGTTTTGTTGGGATGTTGCTATAATGGATTTGATAAATCCTTTTCAAAATGTATCCGTTTGTGTTGTGGCACTGCTCTGTGAGATTCGAGATATAACACAAAGCAACAGCGACTGATTCTGGTTTCTTTTGCACTCTGTGAACTAGCGATTAAAAATGCATTCATAAGCAAGCAAAATTCATGTGTATGAATCTAAAGATGGATAAATGGACAATGCCTGTACATTGAGTGGTCTAATTGAACTCATTATTAGCAATTATACGAACTTTATCACTAGCAATCAGAAAATTAACGGGTAAAAATTGTGTGCAAACAGAGCCCTCTTTGGGTGCTCAGTATTTTTCAAAATTCTCTAACAACGATATTGGAATTCAATAGAGTTTTTGGCCTGACGCAAAATCGAGCACACACACTCGGATAGTGAGCTCATTGGATCCTCAAAGGTCATTCCTTTATATTCGATATGATGAGGGTACTTATCGGGGACTTTCAAGAATATTGTGTTGATTTGGGGACTTCAAGAGTGTTGTATACGTTTTGAGAGTAGACAATGCAAGAGAGAGGATTTCATATGTTGAAAAGCATTAGTTTACACGTAGTCAAGATTATCTGTAGTGATGATTACCACGGTGATAGATGTGGTTATCATTGCACAGTCACATGTGAACGAACAATGATCTTGTTTGATGCCTCATCAAAATGTCTCATCCGTCTAAGAATGCCTCGTCAAAATGCTAAGCAACGAAAATATTTCAACGCTCGATCAGACAGCATTTGCTTACAAAGCACACGCACTTGCATATCAGTTTAGCTACAATGATGTTGATCTCCTCACGTATCATATTCCTTGCAATGTCACTTCAAACAGGTTTCTTAATTACTGTTGCATGATATTCCTTCTCACCAAAAAAATTTTCGAGAATATACCTTACACTAATTAATCCACAACCGATCTTAATTTCATTATGAATCTACGAAAGTTCCACTTAAAATTCAAGAAATCACGGCAATATTCTGATCAATGCATTGGGAAAAGTTTGTTGCACTTAAATTGACGGGCTGAGAATCGAACAGAGTACAAAATGCACGGAGAATTATAAATGAGAGCGAATCAGTGATACGGCTGAAGTGAATGAGAAAAAAGGCATGATGTAATGATAAACTGATGAAAAGGAATGAGGGCGGTAAGATATCATGGAAATTAAACATGAAAATCGTTTATGGATTGTGGGAGGAGAGTTGTATGTGGGAGCATGAAAAGCGAGTGTGCCTTCTGAATACGTCCTTCTACTAGAAGCCACTCTCCTGCACTCTCTCAACTCCACACATTCCATATTCAGTTTTCATTCCCGATAACAGTGATGTCTCATCACTCTCGTACCATGCTTGACTGATAACATTACAGTTCCATTATGGCATGATACTTTTCTCATTCACTTCAGACATATCAATGATTCGCTCTCATTTATAATTCTCTCCGAATTCGTAATGATGTCCATTTCATCACCTCACACCTTCAGTGCAGTTTGATTTATGCTAGAGGTGGTGTGTGTAAAACGATTCGCCATAAGAAATAAAACCGTTGAGATACATAATTATCAGATCCGATATAATCGTGAGATCTCACACAGTGCGAATCTCTCGATTTACAATGGAATTGGCAGTGAACCTCAAATAAAAAAGGCTTAGTGGACAGCAATGCTATTATACAGAATGCATTCTTGCTAGAATGATCTTTCAATAAAAACCAACGTGAATAAATTTCTTTAAAGCAATATAAACCCCGCTAATTATGTGCTTGTCACAACCAGTTCTTCGAGATTTATGAAGCAGTACTTCTTTCGAACGAATTATTGTAAATTTTCTCTCACAATCATTAGAAATTCGAGAATTCCAAACCCTGCAATTTTCAGAATGTCGTAATTCTTGGTACATCGAGCTCAGAGATGAACCGTTTATAACTTTGATTCTATCACGAAAGCTTTCCACAAATATGCATAACATATTATTGATATATCTCCTCAGCATCGATGATTAGTAAAAATTGAAATTTGTTTATAGTCGAACTGAACGTGTACGGATGAGTTATGGTTACATCGAAAGTTTCTTCACTGATCATTTCAATGAAATAATTCTCATCGACCTAGTTCGAATCCACATCAAGATAAAATTTTTTAATTTCCTCGATGAACAAACAAAAACAGCAAAGATGAACAAACACTTCATTTGCAGATCGCAAATAGTCTCGGATCCGACGATAAATGATAAAAGCATTATCAAACCTCAATCAGGAGATAGTTTACTTCAAACCGGGCACAGATAAGCTAGAGCAACAATGCCTGGTATGAACATATTATGAAAGTTTTTCCTTCTTCCTTATAAACTCATCAAGTTCTCACCAAAATGGACACTAAACAAATTGTGTTCATGACAGTTGTTATCTGATATCTCCAAAACGACATCAAAAGTGTATCATGATGAATGCATTTCTTATTCCATCAAGGAACGCAATATGGAAGTATGTACCAACAATGTGTCACGTTACCGAAACATCCAAACTGAACTGCCTGTCTGTATGAAATTTTGTAAGTCCAGCTAAATCTCGTAGAACGTTTATAATCCTTCGACGACATGTACACGTTTCTTATCGGGTAGGATGCCGACTAATCGATGATACAGTAAAAAATGCAGATGCTTAGCAAATCTGAGCTCATGGATCGTACGGAAACGCTACTGCTCCATTCACACACTGAGGCAATGCTAAGCAACATCATTATATTAAATATTTCGAACACGAAAGCATTACATATGTCAGTTCAGTCGACTCGCCACCTCAGATCTTGCCACAAGCAAACAGTTCTTACATTCATCACACAGAACATTATTTCATTTTCATTGAAAGTGTGCACCTTGATAAATTCAGATTCGTCTGTTTCCACAAATCCCATCTTGATGAAATGTGCAGCGGTCATGGGTGTCACACACATCATTTTCAAGGAAAATTTATCCTCATACGCATCAGTTTCATTGTTTATCTTGTACGACTGACCTTTAATCCATAAGGAGTATAGATGTTGTCCAACGATGATTTCAATTTCTCGAGATTCACCATCCTATGCAAATTGTATCTTGAACTATACGATCGCATTGTTGTCACTAGTGGGTATAAGAAAAGTCATGCTCAGGAGATCTGTATCTTCAGATCTCATCAATATAATGATAACTATATCTAATAATATTGCAGAACATAGTTTACATGAATGAATTAGAACACGAACTCCAGTTCATAGAATTACGTAAATTATCTGACCTAAAATTATGTTATACGACATTTAAAATAATACAATTCGCAATAAATTTCAAGGAAATTTTAATTTCCTCAGATTTGCCCAGTAACATGTCAATTTCTTCACATCATCGCATTCTTCTGGTCCTCTAGATTTACAAAAGAATGTATATTGTCGGGCGATTTTGTTTAAGTAAGGAGATATGACTGATTTTTTGAACAAATCTGAAACAGCAGGGCGCCGATCGTTTCAACGCAGTTTCTCCATACTATTCGATTCCACTGAATCTCTAGATTCAGGAAAATATATATGTTGTCAGGCGATTTCACTCACCTGAGGAAATATAGCTAATTTCTTGAAGATGTCTCAACTGGCGCAGTAGCTCTCGTTTAGGTACATTGTATCACTATAGATTGATCTATACATTAGCATATTACTATGAGGGTTACCATAATCAATCCTATATCATCTTCATCTAATATGTATCAAACAATATCAACGACCTAACACCAATAAATCAAATGAATATATCAAAATTTCCACAAACAAAATAAATAATAATCGTACCAAGTCATGTCCTCATATTAAAATAATTAACGATTGCCAACATCGTATCAACAAATAACAATATCAAATCAGTTAATCAAAATTAACCTAACGCCGCACCCACCCACCCACAACCACCCTGCGGCACGTCACCATAGAAAATGAAAATATAAAACGAAACTGATAAATATATAAATACGCCGTCTGACCATCGCACGCTCGCGTACAAATCAATATTTCTCATTATCACTGCTATCAGTTAATTGCACACTCTGTATTCACTTTACAACTGTCTAAATATCTCTCCCTCACTCGTTCTATAACAATTATTTGCATCCCTCTCCTCTCTGTGGTACCAAATACCCTCCACAATTGAATCCATACTCTTCCGTATCACTGTATGATCACACTCTCTAACATTCAACTGCCTATCACTAAACTAA
>JAPYMA010000402.1:0-87634 GCA_035041965.1 Anisakis pegreffii
GAGAAATCATCCCTGCTCGCTGCTTTCTTCATATTGTCTTCGTATTCTAAAGTCACAATAAAGATTTTCTCTCCTTTAAAGTTTCCATACCAAATCTTATATGAAATCTCCAAATCCCTCAAGCAGTATATTCCAGCAAATAAAAACACTTTATAAAAACCATTCAGAACGTAATTCAAAACATCAATTATTACGATAACAATAGACACAATGAAAACCACCACAATGGTAATGATTGGAACAATATAAAATTTGAAGAACAAACAAGTATACCAAAAAAACTTTTGTGAAAACTGCGATGGTGAATGCCACTGGTAGAAATCAGTCATTGTTCTCCATTGCTTTGGCGATTGAATGCCTCCTTCCCCTCCCGATTCGAGTTCTGCCTGACACCAAAATCAGTTCAAAGGTCTCACTCTTAGTACTACTTGTGTTTTAGGTTGAACGTTTCGTTCTGTGTAGAAATGAGCCTAAGAAAGGAAGCCAAAAAAGCGCATGTTTTACGGAATTTACGCTAATTTTCATGGAATATATCAAAATAAAAGACTGGACAGGAAGACACTAGTTTTGAAATAATAAACTTGTGAAGACGCATACCGGAGATGATGAACAGTAAGATGACTCGTGGTGTCAACTTTTGTGGCGGGCTGCAGAAACGTTCTAAATACAATGACTATCATAAATTCGAATCCAAAACGTACTAAATACAACAATAACTATCACAGTACCAATAAAAATGAATTTCATAATAATGACAATCATAATACGAATAAAAACGACGACATATGGAGAATGATGGATAAGACCATACCGTGAGGTGAAAAGTGAAGGCTAGACGAGATACTTGTTGACACAGAAAAACGTTGCACTCATATTGTTCACCGTGCAACGATCACTCTGTCGTCGCCGCGCTCTTGATTCCTTGTTTTCTGAAGTCAATTTCAGATGATTTTGGAACGAAATTCAAATGAAGCCAAAGTTGAATTCATTCAAATGGAATAGAAGCAATATTAGCAAAACAATCGACAGATCTTGGAAAGAAATATAAAAGCTAAACATATTTTAGAACAATCCTCCGCCAACGATTTGAAAAGACCAACTGCTTGAAATGTAGTATCCGATTACATATTTTAAATTTCTTTGTAAGGACAAGATCACTAAAACTTATACCATTTCAAATGAATTCTTACAATTTCATAATTTACTGCGCCAGAACGATGCGCGTTATGAAACTCTTCAAAAAGATACGATGATTTCAGACAATCTGACTGTTTACTTGGTTCACTCAATTTCCGCTGCAACAAAAAATGAAAAATTATTATAAAGAAATTTCAGATGAACTACGACGAAGATAACTATCATAAACATCAAAGAAAAATTATTATCGCAAATATAGATATTATCAAAAAAAGATTTCTTAAATCGCAACTATCAAAACTATGTTATCGTGAGTACCGAAAAAAATTATCGCAAACAAAAAAATTGTAAAAAAGTCCGACTAACTTCTGAGTGTAATAGGCCGAAAATCACGCAATATTTTTGTTCTTCTGCCTGACGTCTTGCGCGCCCTCGTGAAACAACGATCGATCCATTTTCACTCTTTATTCTCGTGAATTTCCTCCATTTCTGTCGTTTCTCCTCCGTTTCATGATGATCGTTGCTTGCGATCCGCTTTGGCGGATCGTAAGCAATGTTACCTTAATAAAACTTTAATAGCATCTGAGATGACGCATTGCTATCAACACTATTGATAATAAAACATCAGGGGTAACAGTCTTACCACTAATACCTGACCGTGAGATCGCGGCACGTCACCTCTTGCATTCTATCTCAAAATCTCATTGCAATTAGGTTATTAGGAAGACCTCAAATGCCCCAATAGCTAGCTAAAGTTGGGGAAGGTAAATAAAAGTAAAGCTACGGAGTAATCAAGTCTAGATGAAAGCTGTGAACTAGAAGGAGGGATCAGCACGATGGGAAGGAAGCCTGACCAGATATTATTGTGCTTATGCAGTACAAGCAGAACCAGGGATAATCAGCGACCTGAATGTATCAGAAAAGAATGCACGCGCCGCTGAAACACTGACATTATACATGGTCATAAACATCTAGATGCCTACCCGAACTTAAACCCAAACCACCATTTATGGCTGATCAGGATCTTTGCACGTGACATCCGTTTAGCATTTGATCACCTGATCCTCCTGTCATACCCTACTCCTCATAAGTCCTAATCCAGCATAACCTTACGCAGCTAGAAGACTCGCTGTCTATTGAGAACATAAGTGGAAAACTATATGCAAGCATTTAGAACAACGTCAGCTTTAAAAGTACCAAACAATATGCTCTATTCCCTACCCCCGCCCCTGAGCCTAACCTAACCTAACCTATCCCCCTACTGGAAGCCATTCAAAGGCTTCGGAAGCACTTCACCAACCAAGCCTCACCCAAAGACTTGGCGATACATGATGCTTATCTCAGTCAAAAATGGCTTACGCACTTCACCACCATAACCTCACCCGTGGCTATGGTGGTTCATGATGCTTGGGCCATTATCTCAACCCAACCCTTATCTTATCTCCCTCATCGCACATTCGTCTCATCTCAAATCACCCCTAAATAGAGCACATTGAATGATACAATTAAGGCTGAAATCATGCTAAACGCCTACATATAATTCCCCAAATAGATTCCCAAAAAACAGTAAGGCAACCGACTACTTAAGGTTAAGCTAAACCAGTACCCATGAGGCAAGGCATGAGAGGAGTCTGAGGTTACCAAATACCTCCCGAACTCAATGCAAAAATCAATCCATCACAGTTGAAATGATGGGCTGAATCTAAGGTAAGGCGGTCATTTAGGTGCGTATGCCAGTGAATAACCCCAGTGCAACAACGTAACATACATCCGTTGCTGCTACACTCAGTCACTGACCACCCTGACCCTACCCAACCACTTTAAGCTTAATACCTGACCAAAACTATCTATCCCCTCTATACTAATTCCTACTCCTAATCCACAAACTACACCTAAACCTAGTCACTCAATAACTCCACCAATAAATACCTGCACCCTGACCTTAGCTAACTACTAGAGAACCTAATTTCTACCTAATAACCTAAAAGCAAAAAGACCTCGAGGTAAAATGCGGGTAATAACGTGCCGCACCCTCTCAGTAATTACCTAAGGGGGAATATACATAGCAAAACATGCAAAAAAACCCGTAAAAATAAAAGAACAGAAAATGAAAGGTGAAAATTTGACCTGTAAATCGGCTGAGCTCTTTCGTCGTTGATCTGCAGTTGACCTGTAAATCGTTCGCTGTCGTTCACCTTATTGCACTCTGCTCACCGCTGTTTGATTGATGTCGTTGTCCTCTGCGTTGTCATCTTGCTTCGGCAATACCACTTTTACGCCGGGTTGCCATCCCCTGACGCAACCCTCCTCATTTATCCGGGCTTGGGACCGGCACTCAGGGCTGTAAACCCTTCGTGGCTGAGTTAAAGCGAATGACTGTATTTACACATCCTTTGATATCAGTCAAGATCGATGTAAGCTTGGATTGGTTTGAAATTTTTTTCACTAATCCTGAAATAACAGCGGTAACCTAATCAACTAATCGTACACCACGAACGCATATGTCATGCATTAAGCAAAAAATGCAATTGAACATTTCCATGAGACGAATCTCCAAATGATCAAATGTCACAATAGCATCTGATTACAAAGTTTACGGAATTTTTCGCGATAACAGCACTGAGAACAGTTGGAAATCATCCGTTAAAATGTAATATCATAAGTAAATAAAAAATGAACTGATTATTTCATAAGCACATACACACCATTCAAGGCACATGAAAACTGAACAATTAAGTTCATATATGCGAATGTATCGTCGACAATAATAAATTAAAAAGTTTCACATCCCGACCATCATTACATCAACCCAAATACAGTCAACCCGAACATCGGGGAAACATTCCATATGCTTCATACATGAAAAAAAGATAATAAATCAACGCAATATCAAGATCTTAAAGAATCTCCGAACGAGAAATTCAATTGTTAACCAATTGTACCGAAAAGGGATCTGAATCTAACGAATCCTCAAATGAATGAATCTCGTTATAACATCCGATTATACGTTTCATGTAATTTTTCGTTATTGGAGCATTTGAAAATATCTAAAAATCACTCATCACAATGTAAACGCAAATCCAAATGGATGCATATGGATTCGATAGAAAAAAGAAAATATCGTGCAAATAAAGTGCAGTATTTTGGCGTAGTATCCATTGACCATTACTCGATGCAGTTTTTATTGTGCCAATCAACAACTTTATTGCATGTTATCACCGTTAGTGATCGGTACTGACCGCACAATATAGAAATAATAATCAGTCGATACCTTTCTATGGCAGTCATAGCCAGTGGAGCGATATAAATACGAGGTGCTGAACGTAAAAAGTTTTGCATTACAAAATCTTCAACTATTTAAAAATCACCATAAATTTGCCATGATCAACACATGATGAGATAAGTCGAATTAGCTAAAACGTAATAATGTGAATGAATTAAAGAATAATAAAGTTTGAGCTACAGAAGAACACTTTCCACTCACCTCAAAATCACCTCAGAATGTCGATATTTTACGGTGGAATTTTTAAATCCAGATAAGAATATTACACAACCATCACTCTTCAACTGCAATCGAACTGAATTTCAATTAGAACAACTCCATTGCTACAATAAAAATTGTGATAATTAAGTTATTCTTCTTTAACATTCCTTCGCAATTTTCGGGAGGATCATCCACAAATCTTCTTCGAAATATTACTTCTTCTCCATTATCGCCCTAAGTGAAACCGTTGGTAATGTAACGAACTAAGGAAATTCCAGATCAATAGCCGACATGTCGTATTCGATTCCAACTGATTCCGTAAATAACTGTCCCGATCCAATCAATAAGTCTCAATCTTTCCCAAAACACTTCATCGATTCCATCCACCTCAATAAATCCCCATTACTTGATGCGTTCTTCGTTGTCAACATTCCACCTGTCCCCAAACATCGCTAAAAATGTGAAAAAATTTATATTTTGCGATAACTGATAACTTATCGAAAACTTTATCATATAATACTCGAATGTGGAAGAATTCAAAATGAATTAATACATGATCGAACAAACGAATCAAATTTCTCAAAACAAAACGAAACTTCTTCAAAAGATCGCTCTTCTAATCAATCAGCTATCCACCTAAATATGCCACCTTACTGTTCATTGAATAGGTATTGCTTCTCCATCTGTTTTATTCTGCTCTTCAGCCCATTCTATTCTTCTATATGAACAAAAATGGTTTGCAAATATAACAAAATCACCATTTTAAAACACGTCAAACACACATCCCAATGTCGAAAAAGAGATGAAACAATAAAAGAAGAAACAGAAGATGTGATCCTTTGTCAAGCGATTGTATTGAATGTGTCTGAAATATCAGGAACACCATTAATAGTTTAAAGTTTTATTAAAGCAACGCACAAAAAACTGCTAAAACGTTAGCAACAAAAACACAAAACATAACCTCTGAAACGAGTTATTGTTCTCATAAAAAAGAATAACATAACACTTCATAACGACGACATAACAATTAAAATTATAACGACACAAATAATTGAACGAAATAAATAATTAAACGACGTAAATAATTAAAAATGAATAACAAAACACTTTAAAACGATGGAATAATAAGTAAAGTGAACATATGAAAAAATTTAGCAAGGGATTGATAAATTAAAATTTAACAAACGATTTTTTAATGACTTGAATAGGACAGTACCGGATGAGTGACTACCCCTAGAAAGTAGTCACGTACTGTCCCCTCTGAGCCAGTAAAAAGGTTAATAACACCTTAAATTATAAGTAAACAAATCAATAAGCACAAAATCTCTTTCACCAAAAAATCTTATGTCATAATATATATCAAATTACCCCCGTTACAAGGGGTTAAATAATGAACACATTCTAATAATAATAATGAAATACCAAACAAAAATAAAAGATAATGTCGGGTGAATGCTAACGTGTCTAGGACACGTTAGCATACATTATCTTTTATTTCAAAAACATATAAATAAAGATCAATTATTATAAATTAGTAACTGTTAATAACATGATTAATTTTAAATAATAAGACAGGAAATGAATAATAAAAACGAAACAATTGTTCAAAAAATATCAAAAAATAACACTCATATGAGTATTTTTCAAATAATACTCATATGCCTGCAGGCTGAACTGGCCCATCCCGATCCCTCCCTCCAGCCGCCTCCAAGCACTATATCACACAGTAATTAAACTGTGTGCAATAACACATACTAATAACAAAATAGTAATGATAACAGCAAATAATATCAAAAACAGCACAAAAATAATATCAAACATAACACAATATCACATATGAACCATAGTAAATCAAAAATAATCACAACTCTGTTTACTAACACAAAACAAAACAATCACATACATCATAAACATCAACAACAATTGTAATAACGAACTATCAATAACAGCTACCTCCTAGAGGTAGCCACTCACCCGGTAGTGTCCCCCTCTAGTCACACAAAAAATTAAACAAACATAATGATCTTCCTAGGCCTAGTTTGATTAAGAAATTACACAATAATAGAAAAAATAATAACAAAAATTACACAATTCATAAATAGCGAGGCAATATCACTCGCCGAAAACATCAATAATAATAATCAAAAAACATTTATCACAAAAAATACGAATTGAAAAACAACAATAAAAATAATGGCACGTATAAACATCAAAAAATCACTACGAACACAAACATTAACATCATAAACATAAAATGATAACATGAAAAAACACTTCAAAATATAAATTGTGATGTGATGACGATGATAAAAAAACAAAATGTGATGACGATGATAAAAAACAACGCAATAATGACAAAAAAATTTCAAAAACATCATTCAAAAACTTATACATCAAAAAAAAGCATCAAAATGCGATGAAAAAAGAAATCGCATTTTTCAAAGAAAAAACGAAAAAACAAAACCATTTTCATAAAAAAACAAATAACTTCACAAAATCGAAAAATAACAATAATGATAATAAACAACACAATAATAATCACTATAATCACTAATCAAATCATAATCACTACATTCACTTAAATAAATTCAATCAAATTCACATAAATAATATTGAATTTAAAAAAGAACGAATGAAATACCACAAAAGGGTCGCTTGTGACCCATGCAATAGAAGGCCTCTTCCGGCCGATTCGACAAATAATAATATAATAAATAAAAACGGCCGCTTGTGGCCTTTGAAACGTTGTGCCCATTACAATGGGCTCCGGTGAAAGATCTGCAAAACAAAAGCATTACAGTTTTAAAATCTATCATCATTTCCCCAGTAATCACTGAAGATATTTCCTCCAAAATACAATATCATCAATGAACCACCCACCATCCTCCACCGAAAGTCATTCAAGACGTCAACTATGTCACTTCAAAACTTCAACAAAAAATAACCATTAACAAATACACATTTCCTATTCATGTGTAACTGAAAGCGTTGTGATAACAAATGAAATTCGATTTGAATTCAGAATAAAATGAAACACAAAAAAGGAATCATCAAAATGAAAAATTAAAGTACTTACCCATTTCCATGAGGGCTCCTGCCTTTCCCTCCACCGATCGGCTGGGTGAACGATAAATCCCCGCGTAGTGGCCGACACAAATAATCCCCCCAATATAAAAATAATTGCTGCCGTCGGTTGCACTGCTACGTCCACGCACGTCACCAAACTGACGTGCCATTAAAGTTGCCTTGTCCGATGATTCTAAGTCCGGTAGGGTGTCATAAGCATCACCCTTTTTTATATAACCAATCTGAAAAGGAATTTCAATCATAAATTGTCACACATTCACAAATGATAACGATAGTAATGCTTAGCGACCCTGGAGGCTAAGCCTTATGCTGACGCTTACGCTGAATTTTACGGCTCTCTTCTCCTTTGTATCATCATCAGAAGTCAACAAGATAGCGGAATAGAAATGTGGAAAAATGAAAGGAAGAACCGAAGTAAAATACCAACATTGAATGAATCCATATCATTCACAGACGTGAAGATATAAACATCATTCGAATTGGCCAATACGGCTCATTGCATCACGTGTGGCCATTAAGGTTATAGCATCACGGTTTGCTATGAGGCCATGGGACGGGTATGGGGCATAGAGGTTTAATTCCCAAGTTTCTCTGAAATGTAACGAGATCATTCAATCAATCGACAAAATCCCGTCAAAAATTCAAAAAATAATGAAGACTGCTGCACTCTTCTTTCGTTCGATATACATGTTTCAATTCGTACAATAACAGAAAAAAGTTCCAAAACAGTAAAATAAAAACAATTTCTGAAAAAGTACTTACTCGGATATTGATGGCTGTTATCCGAGCGAGACGCACTATACCGTCGCACGTCGATTATGTGCGGTCACAATCGCACTGAAACAAGTCAATCTTGCTTCACTTCGGCCAACCAGGCCGGTTTCGACGCCCCTGAAGACGATCACATGCGCTGAAAGCGAAGGTATTAGTCAAATCTGTTTCATTGATATTACAAACAACTATAATACTCGCAATAACGCATCGAATAATCCACCAACCACGAAACGCGACATGAAACGATGATAGTATCAGAAGATGTTTATCTAACCACTGATAACATGAAATGGTATTAAGCGAGTAGCAACGAAAACGGAATTACGTTGTTTCGATAAAATCTAAAACACGGAACCGAAACGATATGACGTTCCCGAAAAATAGCACAACAATCAATCGCACAGCAAGAAAAAACTAAATCATTATTCTGAAGTAATGAACACTGACAAATTCTGTCAATTAACTTCCTAATAATAATCAGCATTTTCATCCAACAGATTTAATAAATTTTTCCTGACACGAGCATTTTCCTTACAAATTTCTCATCTTGTAGAGAATTGAATTCTCTTTCCAATGGACCACTTGTCATTGGTCATGCAATGTTCAGTTGTTGTACTTTTCGTACTTAAGTTTCCAGCAATATTCGATGGTGAGTGCCGAATTATCATGTCTTGAGTTAGTAAAAAACTGCCACGGTTTTTGAAGTGACAACGTATCACTGCGCAAAGATCCTCGTCGTCTGATGTTTAGAATCAACCTTGAATGTTGTTGTGCTATGGCAATTTTTCGTACTGCAATACTCTTTCTTCACAATGCATTCATCATCAGTAGTTCATTTTCTACGCATCTACAAAGCAATTTCCTCTCGTTCTCTCACCATAAATCGCTACGGTGGGCGCACAGATCAAATTGCGTTTTGGCTACTTGTGCAGAGAGCAATGCAGACACATTATGGTTTCAAGAAATATATGTTTATGTTCGTACGAATTTTGTTGCAATAAGGGAACTAATTCAAAGTCAACTGCAATTTTGTGTTTGTTTTATAAAATCCGAAATTCTTCAATTCATAGTGATAGCTAAATTGTAGCAATGACCGAAAGCAATGAACGACAGCAAAAAACTTTTTATAACCGTGCCGGCTTAATAACGACACTTGTTGGTCTCACTATATCCATATATGGTTTATATGTGGAGCTGATGTTAGATAATACTGAAATTAATTACCAACCGCTATGTGACGTGAATTCGTTTGTAAGTTGTTCGAAAGCACTGCATTCACAATTTGCCAAAGGACTTGGTATTGTTGAACCTTTGCTCGGTGAAGCACACTTTCTCAACCAAGTTAGTTGTTTTATGCCTCAAATTCCTTCTCGTTTTGTATTTTTTTGTGAATAGACTTTCAACGAAAAGCCGCCTTTAATGGTGCAGAAATTTGGAATAGATCCTCTTTGGAACCCAGTGAGATCTCAAAGTGAAACAGACTCATCTTGAAGCTGTTCTTTCAGAGAAATGCACTTTATGGTGTGTTGGTTTATTCGGTAATGATACCTTTACAAATCATATCTACAGATTGGTCTGTCAAAGTTTCACTTGGATTGTGCTTTTTGATGAATGCATTAAGTGTTTACTTGTTCATGATACTTATTTATTTACGTGTCATTTGTTTGGTTTGCTTTGGTATTTATGCTGTTAATGCCATTCTGCTGATTGTCACTTTGAAGAAATATCGTTTGAATAATTCATCAGTTAAGAAAAAACAGTCATAGACTGTAATTGTTTTATTTGCAGATGGTCAGATAGTATCATCCACCTTGAGCTATTGAAATTGTTTTCGTGTTATTGTAATCTCAATTGTAACCTCGCACAAAAATACTCAGTTAAAAGCATTTCAGCTCATTGTAAGTGGTATTATTTTGAATTAAAACGAGTTACCTTGAGTTGTAACGACCGATGGATGCGCACTATTGTAGTGTTGTTGTTGATATTAGTAGACAGATGAAGGAAGAATATTATCAGTAGAAATAGGTGGGGGATGGGGATAGTTGGGGAGTAGAATAGGATATTATAAATTAAGGTAGATAAACAAAATTGAGGAATTGGTAGACGTTACGGTGTGAAACACCAGCTTCAGTACCTTTTGAATGTTACACAGAGTTATGGACAATGATGAGTACTCAGAGAAGCATGTTCATGTGATGATAATGTTAATATTATTAGTAACCGAGATTGTTATGGATTAATTTGGTTTTAATGCTCAACAAATTATCTTCGACAGCAACCGGTACTTTCATTCAAGACGAATGGATATTGATAAACCTCATTGCCTTAGACATTTCTTGTCGTACATTAACATCAGGATGGAGGTCATGAATAAACAAAAGGTACTGAAGCTGGTGTTTCACACCGAAACGTCTACCAATTCCTCAATTTTGTTTATCTACCTTAATTTATAATATCCTATTCTACTCCCCAAATATCCCCATCCCCCACCTATTTCTACTGATAATATTCTTCCTTCATCTATCTACTAATATCAACAACAACACTACAATAGTGCGCATCCATCGGTCGTTACAATTCAGAGTAACTCATTTTAATTGATTATCAAAATGCACATAAGCTCACACATTTATCATTACATTCGGTATTATTTTGATATCAGTATTTCGTATTTGTAAAAATGCTCAATTTCATGATTGTTGTTCAGTCTTTCAAATTTTCATCATCTCAGTGTGCTTATTACTCCTGGGATCGTGTGTCGGTAGTATGCGATGTTGTTCATGATTGAAGCAGTGCAAACGCTTGTTCAACCTTATTGAGTGTTTCGAAAATATCTGTGCCGTGATCGAAATATGATTTCTATCGGAGATTGTCACTCAAGGAATTGACATTTTTTCAAACAATAAATATAATTTTTTCAAATCGGATGTCATACTCAGTAGAATTTATATGAACGATTGTAGTATAACTCGTAGTTGTTCACAGCATTTCGAATTTTACCTTTGATATCATTGCACGGTAGATATGCAAGCAACAGAGAATGACTGTAATCATTCGAGTATTAGAGAATAGCCGAGAAGAATCATTTGTGAACTAGACTTAATGCAGTTGCGCTCAAGAAGAATCGACAATCTATTCAAGACACATAACAGAACACAATCAACTTTAACGTGATAAAATTGTTCTGGAGGTGTTCTCAGGTGATTCAAATGAAATGAACAACGTGTTTATGGAGAGTTTCACGGTTCTGCTGTCCGCAAATCGTACAATTCATGAGCCAGACAAGTTGTTTCTGTTGAGATCTGATAAGTTTCATGACGATCTACACCAATGCTTTCTTAACTCATTTGCCGACAATGTACGAATCTGTTCCGCTACACTAGGTTTTATGAACGACTGCTTCAAATGCGACTTCTCACCAACACATTAAAATTCGAACAACATTTGCTATTTGTATTTACTGTCATTTCAATGATCACAATGTATGTACAACAACGGCAATCATAACAATACATCATCAAATGAAAAAAGTCACAAATATACAATAAATTTTTCTGCTTACATGTAATGAACAACAGTGCAAAGGTGAATTTACAAAATGAAGATCATAAGGATGCGAGAATGACTGACTATCCGTCGATGAATCGTAAACGTTCACACGCCACCGATTTCAGATTCGCCAGACGATCATGCATTTCCCTTCTCAACTGCTCCTCAGCACATAACCTCGGTGTCCACTCGCGTCGATACGCCAATAAATCAGGTGCCGTTTGTATGAATGTACACACCTGAACAGTTGTACTCTCATTCACTCAATAGTTTTCATTTAGTTGCAACAATCTCGAATCGTGATCAAGTACGGATTTCGAATCATTTTTTTCTTCTACTGCTGTAATCACCAACTCTTGTGCAACATTCAAATGAAGGTGATTTGAAAAAAAACCGTTTTTGTCCCAGAAAAGATCAACTTTATCACTGAACTGTTGACAGTGTAACCCATAAACAAACATCACGATATTATCTCTTACAATTACCAACATAAAAATGATAATAATAACAGTAGTATTATCATTTCAACGGATAAAACGTAACGCACCTCAAGAGGATATAAGTTATCGTCTGAAATAGCGTGTGCAAAGTGTTGAGCGTCGAACTGATGTGCATCAAATGCGGTATCCGTTGGTATAAGCCTAGAAAATCAAGTTTGATATTTACACAACATTATTCCACTGGAATGACATTCTCGCCAAAGTGATTTAATGCTCGTATGAGGTCGAATATAGACAGAACAATAAAAATATTCTTAAATCATTAATAAAACTATTGATGATAGCAATATACAAAATGAATGAAAACAAACCAGTTCAGAACAACACATTGGTCACCGTGTGTATCGGTGATGATACCACGGATTTGTGCAAAATACGGCAGACCATCCTCATCGTCAACTATTGAAACAATATCACCCAACTGGATTAGGCGTCCTTCCTGAACAATTCAACAACTAAGTAGATATGATATTTGGTCGATAATTGAGAATGATATTGCTATGATAACGAAAACCAACAGAATCCCAAATAGAATCATGTGTTCGAATCGTGGCTCTGGAAGAGGGTGCTTTAACTGGACGATTCGATTTGAACAGAGAAGTACGTCGATTAACGTATTTGTTCACTGATGCATGGTGACTTGTCGACGAACGATTTGTTTTACTCAAAGTAAGAATGGAATAATTTTATTGCAGTTTAAAAAAATGCACACAATTTCTTTGAGCATTCTAAAAACCAACAAAAAAACATTACTTTCGTGGAGATGAAAATGTTTCGAATTTCGATGGCAGTTAATCGTGTACAAATATACAAAATCTCGAAACTAACATTGCATTGCTTCTCGTCGAACGTGCCACATTCCGAGCTGACACTCTTCTGGCGGCTATACCCACCGCAGATAACTGAATATAGTTTTTGTAAAATACGCTTTTAACTTTACAGTGCTGACACTGCATGCAGCAGTGCTTTTCGTTTTCAGTTCTTCTGATTTTGAATAAAGGATTTTCTCTACTACTGAATAAACAACTAAACGATCGTAAAATTCATTCACAGCGCCTTCAAAAAAATTATAATGAGTCCGAACGGAAAAACGAATTAATATCGATGGTTGAGTACAAATGAAGAATAAATTCACTGCATCATGAATGAAGGTAAACTGTATAATTTATTCCAATCCAAAATGCATAAATTTATTTCCATATAGGAATATATTCCAATGGATGATAGAGCCACTGCTTGAAAATATTTCAATACAAATATAAATAGTTTTTAGGCATTTACCTCAGCACGTCGTTTCGGCCGCATGACTGGTTCGGCTTTCAGCTCTCGATTCGACCAAGTAATATCCGATAAGCGATGACGGCTTGATGCACCGATATTTATATTGAAAATGCTGCCTTTTCGCTTTGGAGCGCTCTTTACTATAGGTTAGCGTAAAAGAAGGAAGTCGAAAGGCACTTTCATACACTCGCACGCTGTAGCGTTTTACGTTTCACAATGAGACAACCAGAGGAAACGCCTTGTATTCACGGATAGTATAAACTAACTGAATGAATGTAGTGCTAAAAACTCAAAATTTTAAATTGTCACAGCAAAGTGAAGAGAGGTAATTCAACAGTGACAATAGAATTCTAATTTTTCAAAAGACTGGCGGCGGTAATTGATTTAGTGATCCATCAAATAGTATGGAACTAATGACATCCACACAAAATGTGAATGGCTATCAAACTGTTTGTGATTTCAATCGAAATCTCTTTCTGGAAGCTTTGGACTCATACCATGGAGCGAAGGTGATCGTTTGGGAGCAGACTCTTATGACTCCGTTCAGTATGGTAATTCGTTTCTGTTTTCATAATCTTTATTTTAAAATATTTTTCATTCATTTTCAAAAAAATGAATGGGGGTATAGTCATTTGAAATAATTGAAATGCCCTTTGTATTCATTCATTCTCATGTCAACGAAATATAATCAATTTGATCACCGCTCTTACAACCCGAATGGTTTTTATTTTCAGGTGATCGGTGCAAGTAAACTGAAGCAACGCAAAGTGGTTGCGATGTACGATTTGAACGATTGTGGTGCTGTTTCGTCGATTGAACATAATCATGTTATTTATATTATCTCTGCCACGTTTATTGCTCTCAAAAAATTAATCGCTCATCTACACTCTATTTTAGCGCTTCACGTAAGTTGCACTCTTTATTTCTGAATAACTTTACTTGGAAATTACATTGTTATAAGCGTTCTCATTGAAGCATAATTTGAGTTGGGTGCTTTGGATCGATTTTGCAAACATTTTTTGTGATTAAGTTCTAGTCGAATGTACATTTGTGAATATTTTTTAAACATTCGTGAAAAATTTTCAAACATTTTTGAATATTTTTCAAACATTTGTGAATATTTTCCAAACATTTGTGAATGCGTTATTAAGTTGACAAAATTCTTAAGCAACTGTTGAACGAAGCAGTAGTTTCAGTTAGAAGATACGCGTTTGCATCATGTTTTGTTTGTGCCCGATGCAACGTTGGCATTGCGTGATCGTTTAGAGGAACACCGTGAAATCAATTCGATGCTCGCGTCGGTTGAACCGTTACCAATTCGAATCTATACGCTTTACGATGATGTTTTCACACTTCTTATGGAACACACTCCAGCAAAATTGTTGATCAATAATGTTAGTCGTTTACTTGATATTCTCATTTAGTCTTTTTCAGTTACAACTTACAATCAGTATTTCAAAGGCGGCTGAATATCATTAAAATGATCCATCAATTTTGGATTTATTAATGTCTCTTATCGATCTATCAAATATCAGCGCTCATCAATTGATTTACTCAATACATTTATGATTTTTAATTAGCTTTAAATTTCCTCTTTTCACATAAAATTATAAATTTTCTGTAGTGGTCAGTTGTGAACTTATTTTTATTTATGTTGATATTCATAACAGACCAGAGTTGTATGCGATTTAGTGTTGTAGTGATTTAAAGGATTGGACAGAACTGCATAAATGTGCGTGTGCATTGAGACAGTTGGAGCAGTTATCCGTATCGTTGCCCAATATTCGTTGCAAAGGGAAATGGTCAGCTCAGATCACTGAAATAATCAACAAAATGAGAAATGATGTATGTTCGTTGTCTATTTGCTGATTGTTTATTGAAACAAGCATTTGTTGTGAACGAATCAGTTGCTTTCATTGAATCATTTAGTTTACGGTTTTGATTCGTAGTTATCCAATCATTATTCGCTATTGAAAAAGGCAAAATTTAGGCGAATGAAAATGAGGACGCATCGAAGAACGATCCAAAGCGGATAAATATCTCAGATATTATAATCATTGACCGATGGGTTGATCCATTAACACCGATGCTAATGCAACATACGTACGCGGGTCTCATCGATGAAATTTGCAATTTTGGTGTTTCAGGTTTGAGGATTTGTTGTTTGCTTTACTCATACCAATTTTACCTTTTTTTTACTTATTATTATTCTTACTTTTCTTTTTTTTCAATCCAACACGATGTGAGAGCTGTTTGCCTTTCATGTTGTGTTATTGCTTGTTTATATTTTTTACTGAGCAATAATTTTTACCCATTTGCGATTCTATATCGCATTTCGAATAAATGTACCATGATGAATAATTTTCATGATCGTTGTAATCAGAAAATTGTTGTAACTTACCGTTTGTAGGCAACCTAACAGCATCATTCTTTCCGAAAAAGGACGGTTCAGAAGGAGATGCTGCCTCTACAACGCGTTCGCTGCGAGATGAGATTTTCGTGAAATTACGTGATTTACATATAAGTAATATTGGGAAATCAATTGCTGATACAGTGACCGAAATTCGGACGGAGAAAAGTGTTCGTTTTCAGTTGGTCTGATTTCTGTTCTTCAGATTCATAATTAGGAAATGAAAGTGAATGTATCGAAACGTTTCATATATTCGACTGCAGGAGCATATTTAATGTAAATCCAGTCACAATTAATGTTCACTGCATGAAACGTTCTACTGGTTAAATTCGATTGATATAAATAATGCTTGCCAGTAAATGGGTGTTTTATGATTGCGGAGGAATACTTTACGCAGGCAGTTACGATATATTCTAGAGCATCGAAAGAATAATTGGATGATTGCAGGCATTGAAAGAGTTTTCATCGATAGAGTCGATGACCGAACGTAAAGTTCTTGTTCGAAAGGTTGTTGAAACGGATCAAAAAGAGTTCAATGTGCGTATTCATACAGCTATTGCTGAACACCTTATGAACACTATCCGAGACGATCCAAAAATGTCGAAATTTTTGGAGATTGAAATGAGTACGTTATCACTCCTATTCATTATATTCTTTTCGTATTGTTTGCTATTGTTATCATTCTGATTATCGGAATTGCAGTTCAGTTGTTATCATGAATTGTCACAATGCTGATTAAGATATAATACGTGGTGTTTATGGTGAACGAGTGATACCGTTCGTGGAAGATCTGATTTTGTGTGCGTTTCAAGCGAGTTGTGTATTGCGATTTATTGCGTTACAGTGTCTTACGTATGGTGGTCTGAAACCAAATACTTACACTGCTTACTTACGACTTTTTGTTCAGGTATGTTTAGAGTTCATTACGTGATACCATCTGCACCAAGCATTTGACCTAACATTTTAAGTTTAAGTTGTCGTAAGATACCCGACATTTTCTTGTCGAGATTGTTGAGTTATCGTCCCGTCTTGTCTTGTCATCAGTTCATGATCGTTTTGAATCCTTAAAAGATGTAAAGAGCTTCGTAAACATGATTAAATTCATAAAGTTGTTTGAATCAAATTCATTTGTAACAGTCGATGAAATTGTCTTGCGAAATTTAAGAAATGACATTCTTTATTGTGTTTTTGTATTGATTCATCAATGAGTTTAAAGACGTATGGAGCCTACGAAACAGCGCTTTGGATAAAACTGCAGTTGATGGGTCTCATTTACGAGAAACAGCCGAAAATTAAGGTTCGTAATTTTATTGTGATTGTTTGTATTTCTGATCTTCTCCACTCAGTTGTTATCAACAATACATGCGTTCAGCCTTCAATTTCATTCACGTTCAACTATTCATTGTTAAATTCATGTTTATTTGTAACATTGCTGATCGTTTGCTGTAGTTGAATTGATTTCTAAGCATTGAACTGGTTGGAATTCAGTTGATTGTTCGATTGTTTCTGCAATATTGTGCATTCGTTTTCAGTGTAATTATGCATCGTTCGAGTTTGAATCAACCGCGAAACGACTCGATTGTTTTGTTGAATCAATGAATAATGTTCGTTGATATTTTTTTGCATTCTATTTTATTCATTTTTTCCTCAGTAACGCAAAGTTTATGTTTCAGAAACTTTTTTTTTACTCATTCAATGCAGTTTTCATAGGAGAATCAAATTCATTAAGTGTGTTGCAGGATCGAAACAAGATTTCATCAGCCTATAGTGGCTATGTGCCGATATTAGTGCGTCATATCGAAACGGGTCTGTCGAATAATTGGAGTGATTGGACCACATTATCGTCTCCATCATTATCAACGCTGTCGGTCAGTCAACGAAGTTCGCCAAATATAAACTCATCATCAACAGTTGTAATGTTCATCGTTGGTGGTGTGACGTTCGCGGAAATAGCTTGTTTGCGACGTATTGCGACGAAACACAACGTGATCATTGTGTGCACTTCAATTACACGCGGTACACAGCTGATTCGTTCGATTCGTTCAACGTAGCGAGTGTTCGGGTGATGAAGTGACTCGTGCACACATCATTGGCTGGTACGAGTATTTTATCGCAGATTTTGTTCTGCTTCTGAGTTGTTGATTTCAGTTTGAAAGTAAAGCTTATGGATATGCAAGTTTTGTTTTGTTATTTTCACTTAATCACAATGAGTATTGGAATTGTTGAATATTTTAATCGTGTCAAAGCATTTAGTGTTCATATGTGATCGTTTTGATTGTGTTGTTTTTGTGTTCATATGGATTTTGTTTTGGTCTTTTACTCAGTGCTCATTCATTATCCCTGTTGTGTGAATCGTGTAAATCTTCAGTTAGTTTTTAAATACTTAATATTATTGTTATACCTTCTTCAGTTATTAAGTAACATTGTTTTATTAGTGATTCCATGTTCGTCTTTGAAAAGTTGAAATTATTTTGTTGAAAAGATTGATTGAGCTGATTCATTGTCAGATTCCGGTTTTATCATTTAGTAGTTTGTTGAGAAATTGTGACGTGAATATGTGATATTTGTGAATATTTGTCGCTGTGCGTGATTCTCGAACGGTTTTTTGTTTATTTGTATTCATTCCGGTTTATAATAAATATATTTTGCTCTAAACAAATGTCCAGCATCCGTCCAACAGTTGTCCAAAAACTGTTCGTTTACTTCGTTTTGAGACGAAATCTTCTCAGATGAGTCCGTGAGCAGACGTCGTGAATCGATAACTTTGCAAAGAGGAAGGAACAATTTCTGGATCGGAAGCGTTCGTATTGCAATTTTTGTAATTCGAATATTTTTAATGGAATTAGCGAGCATGTAGAGTGCGTTTTGTTCGTTTAGCTGAAGCACACTGAATTCATTTGTGTTTAATGGGAAATATGAAAAGTGCTAAAAAAAGAATTGACTCCTTGCGTCTTAACTCGTGTAAAATAATTGATGATCACAAAAAGTGGACGTGCGGAAATGATTATTGATAGAATAAACGATATAAAGAATAACGGATGAGATTGTTTAGATGAATACCCCGCCGAGCACTGCGTCGTCAAATAGTATTGTGCATTCAGGTGAGCATTAGTGATTGGTTGCATGAGAAACCATTTGAGTGTTAAATTGAATCATTCAAGTGTATTCTGTTCAGTTCATTATCACGCTTTTGATCGACGTTCCAGTTGATCCCCGAAATTTAAACTGTTTTCATTAACGTAATTATTCCCAGGTGGAGGCTTCTTCTCCTCCACATTCAAACTTGCACCCACCCTCGGAATCTGCTTTCATGCTGATTCATCGGCAAAATTTCCGATTTATGTTCGCTTTTGTTCTTGCTTATTTAGATCAGTGAGGTTTTGTTGTTGTTAAGATTCAGTTAACGATGGATTGGTTAGTGGCTGGATGGATGTTCTGTCGGATTACACTCGCTCGCAGGAAGTGCACGTAGGTTTTGGAGTTTGTTGAGTAGTTTTTATCGTTTATCGCTTGTGCAATCGGTAGTGTTGCGATGAGTTTATGTGAAAGTATAGTGAATGTTTTCGTTTTATTGGTAGTTGATTGAAAGAGATTATCAGTCACAAACAATTTATTGCGTTCATATGGTCAGTGAATCTATTTTCTGAGGTTTCGTATCAATTTCATTTGATTTTAGCGCAAGAGTCGACGTCATTTACAATACAAAGAGGAGTCAACATTGAGAAAGGTTCATTTTTGCAGTGAATCATTGGAATGCCGTTCATAATTCATCGTGGTTTCATGAGATAGTCCATAAAACATATTTTAGATTGTTGATCGCTCACAGATATCTTTTGTCATTCTCGATTATTTTGAATTATTTTGTTCCTTCGAACTTATAGCGCCTATATTTGGAATGGAAATGAGGAATGCTTTAATTGTCCTGTAATACTAAATGAAAGTCATCCACTTTGCTACTTTTTTCAGCGAAGAAGTCAGTTAAGTACACTTGAAGTATCTATACTGCGTTCAGTTGATGACCACAATGTTTCATCAGTGTGAGTTGTTTCTTCAAATTTTGAATTTTTCATTATTTTCACACCTACACCAATTTATTGTTTGTTTATTGGACAGTATGAATTTATGGAAATTTAAAGGCGATAAATGGAAAGTTGTTAAACACCAGTTTACATCCCCTGATTAGGGTATAATTATTCTGTAATTTATTGATAACGAATGGTTTTTGACCCGCGGGCAGGAGGTTGCCGATGGCTGTCATATTGAGTTTCACTATCGTTTGTTTTTGTTTGCAGAACACCGATTCGTACGACTAACATTGGAAATTCTTTCATATTCAGATGTCATTCGTCGTTTGGAAATTTCAAATGGTTGCGTTACATTCACTAAATATGATTTTAAAATTTTTTGGTGAAATTGGTCATCTGTCGTGCAATTGTTGCAATAATTTGACTTATTTTCATATTCTTAGAGATATTAGTTTGTTTTCTACATCGAATTAAAATTGATGCCGAACTGATTCATCAGTTATGTGATTATTTGTTGTTTGTTTGGCGCGGTTTCGATGGAACTGTTTTTCAAAATTGCAGGCAATGCAGAAAATGTTTGGAAAAAGAAACGTATTCGAGTAAGTATCTGCTGAGTGTTCGTCTGCATGCCCTCTACCATTTCTTGAATGAACACACGCATGAAAGGGAATATCTTCTCGCTTCGGTCGAAAAGTATGTTTCATTTGTCAATCTATCGAAAGTTTCTTTCGTTATTCATTCAACAGTTTCTCATCACACCCCTAAGATGATTCATTGTACCGTTAATTCATTTAGTTAAGCAAACTGAAATGTTTTCATGGCATTCAGAAATAGGATAAAACTTTTCGTTTATCAGTATCATGCAATCACAAGAGCTCGTTTTCGCGCAGTTTGAGTTGTTCAGAGCATTGTTGTTCATTTATGAGGTGATTGATCACTCCATCAGTTTAGGCCGATAACTCTTCCATTCAGGATGATCAATTCATAATGCGAGCAATTGAATTTATCAATGTATTCAAGTTGTTTGTTACGTTTTGCAGACAGAAAATCGAAGTGGAGATTGGGATGAGTTTAACCTTCGATGTACGATCGCAACGTGACATCCAGTAAATTGTTCTTCTCTATTACTGAACCATATTTTATTGACAATAATTGTGATTTGATCAGCTGATTATCATGAGTTGAAATTTGAAACGTTGTGTCTGTTCGCGGATGGAATTTCCAACCATTGAGTAGTACCTTTCTACATCTTCGCGGTTCAAATTATGATTTTTGCTGTTGATTTTAGAGGATCTATGCATTGTTAATGTTGAAATGTTTTAGTATTAATTAGAGGTACTTGTGAAGAATAGGATTAGTTCATTGGGTAGGAAATATGCATGCGA
Organism: Anisakis pegreffii; assembly: GCA_035041965.1. Lineage (NCBI taxonomy): Eukaryota > Metazoa > Nematoda > Chromadorea > Rhabditida > Anisakidae > Anisakis > Anisakis pegreffii. Next base: position 21,633 of record JAPYMA010000402.1, read on the forward strand.
ATGAAAGTAATAATGAAAATAGTATTGAATATCTTACGTAAAAAGTGATGATATTAGTGATGTTTACAGGGAACTGAACAGTTTCTGTGATGAGGTACGCGCCCTGTCACTGTGCGACACTCGCCTTGTAAGCGCAGTGGCCAAGTCAATGCGATCGACTGATAAAAATGCTCCAAATGTAACTGAATTAAACTGATTATTCATTCCTATAAACCAATTTATTGTTTGTCAAACAAAGTCATGCCTTCAAACTTATTTTCATCCAATTAACGTTCGCATTACGACTTGTATCCGCCAGCGTATTGTAGAATAATTCAATTCTGAAACAGTATTTGAATCAGAATTTTTTCACATTGACGAACGCGAATATGCTTTTTGGAGATTTATTGTATTTGAGAGAAGGAAACGAAGTCAGTTATGATCAGAATTGATTCAGTTATTGAGCTCTGATTAATTGTCATACAACGAATCCTTTTTCAGATGTTTTTGCGTATTTGTTTTTGCTATAAAACTTTCGAAGACGACACTGAATTAGGCGTTCATCTTGAATCTGAACACAACATTACTTTCAGGTGAACACTTTCTGTTTGCTTAATTTTTGTTTTCCATTGCTTTCATAGGTTTTGAATATTTCAAAATCAATCGTTAATAACTTTCCACCTTTTAAAAGCTTTCTCTTTTTTCAGTAATAAAGATGTTCGCGATTTTTCTCCAGTCAGTGATTTGTGGTCACCCAATGGCATATCGCTCATTTCGTTGATATTCTCAAATGGATCGCATTTTTGGTATGTGTGCCTTTAAAGTAGTTAAATGTCGATCTTATTGAGCATTTTAAAATCTACAAAATTGTTCTGTGACGACAATAAAACGCTCTGACTTGTTACAAATTATGTTGCTAGGCGTGCGATGTGTTTGAAGAAAAGAATATTTTTGAAAATCGTCATATTCCTGTATATTTTGTTAATTTTCTCGAAATTAATTTCTCTTATTCGGCGGATCTCTTATTCATGTGCAGTTTGGAAGTTCATTTATCGGTGTTTGCCGTTATAGTGAATATTCATTGCCATTGTTTATTGGCGCGAAATGTGTAATTTGCGATTTTTTCGGTTTTAGTCATTGATTATTGTTAGGATACGGTTATTTTATGGTATCGGATTTAGATTCGGGAAAAAACTCTTGTTGTTTTATATGAAAAGAGTTTTTTTTTTCAGGGAGTGTTCACTCTGTAAGTGTAATGCGATGTCTGCGAGTGAGACACAATTACGTTTGATGGCAATACATCATTTGAGGAGTGCCCACAGCAATAACTACAACGCGTCGAATGTTGCATCGAATGAAACGTAGAGTTCTTTCTTTCGTTGATTCTTTTGTCACAATTGATCATCTTTTCACCTTATTAATTTGCATATTTTCATTTTAGCGTATTGTTGAACTGTTTTCCTAATTTTGAGTTTTTGTTTTGTTTTTTTTTTGGAATTCAGATCCATCGCAAAAATTGTATGAAATTTTAATCACTTTCGAGAAAGTAAAATTTGCGGTCTTTGCAGACAGCTTCTGGAGAATCGACTGAAAATAAAGTTGAATTTTTTGTGTCCAGCTAGCGATGAATTGCGGTAAGTGATTTGCTTTCAGTACAACATTTAAGAAAACTTTTGAGGTCAAGTCATGCATGCAAGATTTCGTAATTACTCTAATGTATCTTTGTTTTCAATCTGTTGTAGACTCAAGCTCATAATCTGTATGATTGTCATAATGAAAGTACTGAGAGTGACAACGGTTGAATTGCTAATCGAAGTTTGAAGTGAAGTTTATTGGATTATGTGAATTCGATGGAAATTTACATTTGCGAACTTCGTTACAATAATAAATTTGATGTGAATATTTGGCCAACAGTTTGCAGGGGAATGACGAAAGCCGATATTGATAGTAAATTGCAGATCAATGACGAGCGTCTCCGTAAGACGATCGCTCAAGAAAGCCCATCTAATGAAGTAGGCGGTATTTTCGATTCACAGTGTTGTTGATTTTCTGAAGCTTCAGACATTCGCTGTCAAATTAAATCGTATAGCTGAATAGAGTTCGTAAAATTGTGTAAACTGGACATTCAATGAATTCGAAAAAATTTTTTCAACTGATAAATGTCTTTCTGAAAATCATTTAACACAGCAAATTCGTACTTGGAATCGCTTGTGTTCTGTATCAGTTGAATAGGTTGAATCTTATAATTAAACAAAATGAACTAGTACAATATGAATTAATATTTGTTCAAAAATAAAAATTAACGAAGTTTCTGAAGAGCAGACTTAGTAGACTTCAAATATAAATTTTTTGCATGATTAAGTTCCAGAAGAAATCAATTATGTGCTTCTGTTATCGTTTGTATGGCTCAACTGAAAGCTTTCACAATCATTTACGCAATTATCATTCGATTTCGATCCCGAGGCCAGTTCATTTTCGCAGGTTGGTAATTGCTTTTTATTTCATTGTCTGACTTATTCGTTGTTAATTCACGTTTCCTCTCAATTATGGTTCGTTAATCCGGTCAAATTTTAATCAATCCTTTACAGTGATCAACCAAAGTCGACCAGTCGCGCAAGTGTGAAATCAAAACCTCTGCAGTTGCCTAGAAATAGTTTGAAGAAGGAAAAGAAGCATCCATTAAAAATCGTGTTCAACGAAACTATCGACAATGATATTAAAAATAATACAAAAACTCATATTCGTTCACAATTGAAACATTTGTATGCAGATGGTTTTGTTTATGGTTTTATCAAATGGAAACGGAGAAGAAGCTTGAATCGATACGTTTATCATTATTTCTGGTGAGTTAATTGTCAAGCTGTGCTCAAAAATGTTTAGACATAATGGAATGATCGATTCTGAAATGCTCAAATTGCGATATGCATTGCAGTAAATCTTTTTTTAAATTTTAAAAGCAATGTTTCATTAGCTGCTGAGTATGTATTGCAATATTGTGCAGCAATTGATTGTTGAAAATTGCTCTTACAGTTGTATAGCATGAAGCAGCAATCATAAAAATAGTAATAATGATAATACTAAAATGATAGTAATGGTATCTTAATGATGATAATGATGGCGCTAGTTCACAACTTCATTCATAGTATTGTACAGGTGATGTATTTAAGGACTTGCGCGCAATGCTCGAAAAGCAATTATGGCGATGTGATCGGTTACGGATGTGTTTATCCATGTGAACTTGTTATTGTTCTGTCGTTGTGGTCTCATTATCTGAAGAAGCATTCAAGCAATATTGCTGAACGTTTTTGGTATGTTTCTTCATCGTTTCATTCTTGTTGCTTTTGATCTCTTTAAGGAAATTCATTCGCGCTGCAGCTGAATAAAGAATCGCTCATTGTGACAACATTAATTTTCAAGGAAAATTTATTAACAAAAGCGTTTTTCCCGTTATTATATCTGTTTTATGTGATATTCAGAAGATTTTGCTCATTCATCGTGGCTTCATTCGTGCCATTCTTTCAGGAAGGCTATCGCTGAAAAATACAAATTTCCTTTGATACCTCCAGAGTAAGTTTCAATGCGATGGTCATTTGAAATGCTTCAAATTGTTTTGTCTGATCAGTCAAACGAATTATTTTTGAATTTGAAGTGACGTATTGTATTATTTCATCAATAGAGTAGTAGAGTAGAGTCACTTTCAAGAATTTTAATATGTTTCATCACTTTACTCAACAATTGTCATTCGATTCTTTCGCGATACTTTTATAGCCGTTTAGATAATGAATTGAATATCTCAGTTTGGATAACGTCAGTTTGATTTGGTTTGACCAGTTAGATCGTTAAATTAAATAATTGATATGCTGCATGCAATTATAAACAGTCCTGTCATCATTTCGGAATCATTGTTGACCATTAACTCAATCTTTTGGCGTTAGGAACCTTTTGTGTTAAAATGTGAGAATATTTTTATGAGTGAGTGCTATAGAACTTATGAATAGAGCATTATTGCAATATGTAATGTAATTCAGTTTGAGTGCAGTTCGGACTGAAGCAGGAGCTAGTTTTAATCAAACTGATAATGCCTCAAACTTATCATCAATCGATTGTTTCATTTGTCATCAGTATCCGACGTTTTTCCTTTGCGATGATTTTTCTCTAATCATTCATATTCTTCAATATCACCTGTCAAACATAACGTCAAAAACACTCAACTTTCTAACTGCCAGGTTATCATTAACAGTTATAATTTATTTGTTTCGTTCATTTTTTCTTTCTGTTTTTTATAGAGCATTTTTTTAAAATCGTACTGTCTTGTCTATTACACATTCTGCTGAGAGAGTACAATTTCTTGTGCCAAAAAAACAAAACAAAAATAAACCCATTTGAACTAACATTTCGCATAAAGATTATCTTTTTTTGTGTTTTAGATCAGAAATGAATACTGCACGATAGCGTAAATCTCAATTTTCGGTTATATTTTTTCAATAGATCTGGATTATAGAGTAAAGTTGATCGTAGATTCTTATTCCTGCAAAATTTACCAATTTCGGGTCAGAAATCAACTTGTTTTGAATTGATTCCTATCTTTGAGTTGGTCGAAAATTTATGTAAGTTTCAGGAGAACGGAACTGGAGGAATATATTCCGTATCTAAGTGTAACTAATAACGAATATTTCTTCGGAAACGACGACAAACTAGTGTTGCACTGTGCGAAATGCGATTACCGATGTGAATTAGTTGAGCGATTTCTGCAGCATGCAGTGTGGCATTCGGTGAAGCACTCGACTGAACGTCTGCAGAAGTTAAGCTTAGACACTCCGAATGAAGAATGCTCTCTTATCAAAAAGTAAGTTTGTTCATCTTAGTTTGTGTTATTCTGTAAAGGATTCGAATTAGATATCGTATTTTGCGATACTAATTCACGTTAACTTCGATTGATGAGCGCAATTGTGAGGTATTGTTGTTGTTTAAAGAACATACTCTGTTACATACTGGCTTGTTCAAGCTATTATGATCGTAACATAACATTTTAGGATTTTAGGAATTTTTGCCGTTATCAGTAAATTCAAATAGTGAAATTTTAAGAAGATTATTTAAATTAATGTTAATGGTATCTAAATAGTTTTATATTCTTCAATCGCACTGTTACTGTTCATTTTGCTGAGATTGATGATGCAAGGTTGTGATCGTTGGTTCAATTGTAGTTTTTTGGTTGAAGAACCCATCTTGGAATCAATAATCTTAGCGTCGTGTCGCAATTTCAATCCTGTGCAACGTGTGTGTCGACAGTGTTTCGCAATTTTGGATTGTTCGAACAAGCTGAATGTTTTAGAGCACTACTATAAAATTCATGAAGAAGAATTGTAATTTGCTTTCCTTTCGATTCACATTTCTATCTTTTCAATTTGAAATTTAGCATTTGAGCATAATATATCTGGCGAGAAATTTCGTTCCTAAATAAAGTAATTGAAGAAATTGAAACTTCCACCCATTTTTGCATTCAAACATTATGTTAGCTGTAATGAGATTATATCATTTTCATGCATTCGCAATCGTCATTGATGCATTCTTTGGATACTTTCTTATTTGATAACGCATAAACACATGAGCATTGTATATGTTATGTGTTTTGCAATTATACTTAAAGTTTGGTTTTTCATTCGCGTAAAGCTTAGTCTCTTTTCAGTTTCAGGAAGGATATCGCCACGTTCTACCGCTCTATTCTATGAAAACTTCTCTTGTTGGATAAAGTCCATCCACTCGACGTTATTAAACAATGGTGTGACTTACTTTTGGGAGTATTTGTAAAATGGCAATCGAACATCATCTCTCATAAACATTAATATCTCATGAATATTGCTCAATAAATGGCATAATCTTATCATGGATGCAGCATTAAGCTTTAATGATGTTAACATTTGTAGAAACTTCATGACTTGAATGTATGAATCAATATTTTATTCGAATGAGTTTACCCCTGATGATGTTTACGGGTTATTCTTTTCACTTTGAAACTTGACAGATATTGTGCTGTGGATTTCATTGTTACTTTGTTATTGTTTTTGTTAGTTCTGGCACTGTCACTTTGTCTTGATTCTTGTTATATTCAACAATGTATGGTTAGTTGATTCAATTGGAAGGGTGTGCAATCAGCCGAATCAAGAGTGCTTTTGATGTGTTGTTTCGGTGTTAATCTTATTGTGAACCGATGGAGCTTTATTTTTTTGTTTGAATTCTGTACAATTAATAAACTTACGAAGATTTATAAACTCATTCGGCATTTGTGAACGAATCTTCAGTTATATAAATCGTTTCTCTTCGATTCGATGACTTTATTTAAGAATGTTTTTTTGCTTGTTTATTTCTTAATTTCCACATATACAATACAAAAGTATTAGGATTTGCTTTTTCATTCACTGGAATACACACGGATATGTTTGCATCGTAATCATTATTACTTCTCCTAAAAGAATGAGTGATGAAAACTTCTCAGTGTCTCATGGCTCACTTAGGATAACGACCAATTTTATTTCCATTGACGCATACACCAGCCAGTAAGTAAGTGCTGTTAGAAAATGTACGTAAAAGTATGGTATAAGTGAAATTCCGTTCAATAAAATCATTGACTGAGGATCTGATAAAATGGTTTATCAACGTTGTTATCATTATTATTATTGCTGTTATAATTACCGGGTTTTGCAGTTGGTGGTTAAGAGATTTAAAATTGTTCCGGATGCGCCGTGCAAATTTTCGTAAAGCTGAGCGATTCGTTGGCTTTCGCGCAGATCCAGGTTTGCTGACACGAATCCGAAATGTAAGTTGGCATGTGCATTATTCCATCAACATTTCGGCAGTTTTGTATTTTAGGTTGATAAAATCAAAACGGCATTTCGTTCACATTCGCAGTTGTGAATGTGTTGCTTAGTTAGAGCACAGCAAGAAGTGTCCGCATGAACGAAGTGCCCTTGTGATTTTACCAACCTGAAATACAACATTACCCGTATTTCCCTTTACAGTAGCATATTTCACATTATGAACGCATGCCTCTGTTTACGTACGAATAGTCAGTCCAACGCACGAGTAATATATCGATTCACATGTTCCTCGTGAACTGATTTTGAGAATAACCGAAGTTCATCAGTGTATTAGTTCACTGGTCCAGTTTGTGAATCGTATTTGACACTTTTTGTCTTATTTAAAAATGAATTAATAGTTTGTTGTTTTGTTTTGACAAATTTGCCATCCACGAATCGTCTGGATATTCATCGTCTAGAGCTATCCTGTGGAAATTGTTTAAACACTGTTAATTCACTGGACATTCACGATAGGATTATGTGAATTTGTTTCTATTCTTAATTGAACAGATTACTCGAAACTAAGCCCAAAATTACTGCAAAAAAGGGCCTGGTATTTGTGAATAAAATACAACGACAAGATCATAGTATTATCATTGAGGAAATATAGCTATTTTCTTAAAGCTATCTGAGTTAGCGCAGTGGCGCTTATTCTTATACATTTTATCACTATAGCTCTATAGAGGTTACTATCTTCAAGCTAACCATACTCCCAGCTTTGCCCAATAACACATCAATTTGCAAGATAATGAACAGTCAGAAAGGAACAATAAATGATAATAACAAAACTAAGAGGAAAGTAGTCTCGTTGACAATCGATTTCAAAAAAGAAGCGATCGAGAGATACGAACATGGTGCACGTGTGGTTCAGTTAGCAAAAGAGTACGGCAAATCAGTCTCAACAATCAGTTCAATAATGGCTCAGAAAGAAAAGTATAAGAATGCTGATGTGGCTCGAGGAGTGAAAGCGCTGACAAAACAACGCTCAAAAAGCATCGATCAGGTGGAGAAGTTACTCTTGATATGGATTAACGAGATGATTGCTCTGGGCAATAGATTGTCCGATGCTGTGATTTGCAATAAGACAAGGATGTTGTTTGCTTAGTTATCGCACACAAATGAGGAAACGCAACCGTTCAAAGCAAGTAGAGGATGGGTTGATAAATTCAAAAGACGAGTCGGTATTTCCGATCTCATTCGATGTGGCACTGCTTATCGAGCGATTCTCAGTAACACGCCGAGCACCTCCAATGATAGTAGCAATGAACACATGCAACAGACGCCTATCGACGAGAGTAATGGAAATAATACAGATTTAGATGGATTACTGATTCACGATCAGTTGTTTAGTATCGATGAAACAAGTCCATTTTGGAATGAATTGTTGACCGTCAGTCCTTTTCTCAATAATAACCCCAACAACAATAATATTGTCTCTACCTCTGTTACTGTCAGCAACAGTAATGAGATTCATAATAACAACCTCATCATTGACACTAATCATGCATCATATCCATCACAAGCATACCCGTCATCATCATCACCTCAATTTGCAATTTTAAAGAATACTTCTTCATCAGAGGTAATTTAATCGTGTCTTGTGCTTACTTAATCTCTATGATTACTTATATCATTGAATGATAGTAATGGATATCAGTTTTCAGTTGATGATGGATGGCGAGTATTTGGATGCAGAGGAATTAGCGTTTGATTTACAACAAAAATATCCGTGCGTTTCTTAATTCTCGTTTTCATTAACGACATGATCTTTTTTACAAAATATCATTTGGTTTTAATGAGTGCACTTGATTTGAAACGTTTCGTACGCGTAAAACATGTGGGAAGTTGTATTTTTGGTTATGAAAGTCATTGTTTGATAATCGGTTTAGGAAGAAGATTTCATTGATTCATTCGACAGTATGATGGTTCATCATTGGTTGATTTTCAGTGAATATAGCAGACGTAAGTTTCGTGATTTCGTTAAAACGGTTCAGTTGGGAATGGACAAAGTCGGAGATGAAGGTGATGGTGTGAATAAGGAGGTTAAAGGAAATCCGGAAAGTGCAGCAGAGGACATATCAAATGAAAGAAAAAGAAAATTATTGTTAGTGGTCGATGATTCTGATGAATTTATATTGAGAGTTTTCGTATTTTATTGTCATTTCATCGTTTGAAATATGTGATAGAGTAATATTTATTCTTATTTTGAGAGAGTTAATCAAGCAGATGCACTGGATTATTTTAATGTTCATTATATCATAGATCGATTTTTGATTATTTTATTTAAGTGCAGACGATGTGATTAAAAGAATAAGCGTAAAATCAAATTTACAGAGCATCGTCGGAGACTGAACCAATTGTAACCATTGACGATGACGATTCAGATACTTGCGATCCAAATGCAGATAAATATGTTCATTACCCAGTAGGTTATCCTATTTTCGACTTTAATGAGTTATTTGGGATTTGAATTGATTCAGCAGATGATTCCGTTTGCTATTGCTACTTGGAGTGAATAAAGCTGAGTATTAATTCTGAAATCTTCTTCGATAAGGCAAATCCGTGATATTTTTAAATTATGCTTTTCGACGTGAAGCTAACAGAATAAGCGAGATCAGATTATTATTATTTAATTTTCGTATTCTTGCATAGATATGCAAATGAAACTGATATTTGATAAGATCTCATTATTGATGTACCTCTCTTTTGATGGGGATGATTCGATTGCAGGATGCGAACATGGCGAACAAAACATTGATGAAGCTGTACATAACGAACAAAAATGATGATACACCTGATAGACCTCTGCAAAAAATGTCAAAAACTTCCAAGGTTGGTTATTCGCTTTCTGATAGTTCAATCAAAAAAAATTCTTAACATCCCCTTTTTCAACCAAGAAAGAAGTCTTTACGTAAGGAATCGTTCAGTGTCTTTTCGTGACTAGCAGAACGATATTCACATTGTCATTCTCAGTTGAACTATTGTAATTGAATTCTTTGAGAAGTGTCATTTTTACAAATGACGAAGTTGAATGAATGAATAAATATTTCCAGCAAAAAAGTATGAAACACAAAAGTATTCATAAAGCAACAATTGATTCGAAATTGTTTGGCGGCGGTGAGACGTCGTCATTGAACATTGAACCACAAAAATCATCGGTTACATTTGCGGATATTGGAGGTTGTGAATCGCAGTTTCTTGTGAGTTATTTGATATTGACCATTTCTAATTTTTTTTATTGGAAGGATTTCTCTGATTCTTTTCCGAACATTTAAATTCCTATTTGTTAACTATTCAGTGGCAGTCAAGTTCGTTGTGTTTTGTGAATACTACCTCCAGCGTTTTTCTATTTATTTTTGATTTTGAAAAATGTTCAATACCCATTGCTTAATTTCAAATGAATTGTAAGTTTACTGGATATCATTAAATTGATGAGGGGGAGTGTGAGAAATAATAATGGCGATATTTGAGGATGTGTGTCGTCTTTCGATGCATCTCAAACATTCGCAGATTCATGAAAGACTCGGCGTGCAACCACCAAGAGGATTTCTTCTGCACGGTCCACCTGGATGCGGGAAAACGTTATTTGCACATGCTGTTGCCGGAGTTCGTAATTGTTTGATATTTTCCTGATCAGTTCTTGATATTTAACTGATTTTCAATCATTCTAACAAATTAAGTATCAACTGGTCATTCTTTTGTGCTTTTTTTCATCAGTGAATTACTCTTCAACATTCAACAGTGAATTTCTAATTGAATTGTATACCTACTGATCGTTCATACAGTGAATTTGAATTAAGGAACTGAATCTACCGTTACTAAAGATAGCATCGACTGAATTAATATCTGGAATATCGGGTGAGTCAGAGTCGAAGTTGCGAGAGTTATTCATGAAAGCGCAAGAATCAGCACCGTGCATATTGTTGATTGACGAGATTGATGTTATCGCTCAAAAACGTGATAGTACACATCGTGAAATGGAAAAACGAATCGTTTCACAGTTAATTATCTGTCTTGATGGTAATTTATTTCAATTTGCCTCTATCTCATCTTGTTTTATTCTAGACTGATTATATAATTGTTCCTTATATACGGTCATTTTACACAGATCAGTCACTCATTTAAAACTTGATTATTATTGAACGAAGCATAGTAAAATGATGAAAAATCGTTACTTTTTTCATCCTAAGTGAAAATGGTTATAGATTCTCCAGGCAGTGATTATATTATATAAAAAACACTTTCATATTCAAGACGAATTGAAGTTTGTTCCCATTTACAGATTTGAACAAAACAAGTGATCAGAAGACATCGCCAACGTTCGAATTGAATTTTGCGAGTAATGGTGATGTCGGTTTGGAAGATACCTCATTGAATAGAAATCGTTCGAAACATGTTTTGGTTATTGGTACGATATTACTCTTCTCTCATTAGTTCTGCTTATTGAATAGTTTGATGGGTTGCATCATTTTGGTGGTCATTTTTAGCAATCGCTTCGTTTGCTGCTGTTTGTTTATTCACTTGATCACTAAATTATTTCGTATGGTTGAATTTAAAATTTCGTCATTTGATTCATATGTCGTGTGGTTTTTTATTGATTGATGAATTGAGACGAATGAATCTGTTGCAGGCACAACAAATCGACCGGAAAGCATCGATGCATCACTGCGAAGGGCTGGTCGATTCGATAAGGAGATTGCGATTGGTATACCGGATGAGAGAGCGCGCATTAAGATACTTGAAATTGTATGCAGGTGCGTATTGTGTGCGATTTTTTTAAAGTCTGCTTAAACATCGCTAATTTTTTTACCTACATTTCCTTTTTTCGTTTTCTATTTCCTGATATTTCCTTTTTTTCATCTATCTTTTTACTTTCTGTTTTCACATGAGGAACTTTCATTGAAATTACGGATTCAGTGAACGGAAATAAAGGTAGTCGCATCGTTCAGTGTATATTTGATTGTCTGTTCAGCGGTATTCGCGTGGATGAAAGTGTGCAAATGCATAATCTAGCACGACTGACTCCAGGCTATGTGGGTGCTGATTTGAAGGCGCTTGCTAGAGAAGCATCAATGTGTGCTGTGAACAGGTAGTGCCTTTTAATATCACAATTGTTTAGTGCTAAATTTCAGCAAAGATTATCATTCGAGCAATTTAGTTTTGATTTTGCCTTGACCATTTCATTTGAGACAGTGAAATCAGTTGAACTTTTAGGGTTTTTGAAACAGTCGCACGTTCCTCTCAAAGACCGGGAAGGCTCAATATCGAGGAGACGAATGAGGAATTGACAAAGTGTTCGTTTTCTGTGATTGATTTATTTGATGACTTCAGAAGCCATTTTGAACAGATTTCGCAATTCATCTTTTCGAAACAAAAAATAATTTTCATTTTTGAAGCGCATTGTTCATTCGATGGTAATTGATTATTATGTTATTATATTTTAAACTAATAGGAAGAAGACTGATGAATCTATTCGTTTTCACTGATATCTTCTATTAATTTAAGTTATGTTCAGCAGGAACTATCTGCTTTATTCATATTGTTTTCAGTGTTGGGATGGTTGAAATCTGATCAAATTTTGGATGATAGTAAAATAACGAATTTATTTGTGCAGTTGGACGACTTCAAGAAAGCGTTAACCATAGTGCATCCATCAGCAAAACGTGAAGGATTTGTAACAGTACCGGATGTTTCTTGGCAAGACATTGGCGCATTGAACGAAGTTCGCGAGGAATTGAAATGGAGCATTTTGGTTTGTTTTCAAACTTTTGTGATTATAACTTTAAACCTTAATCGCTAAGTTGTTGATGACACAATTCACAAACTATGTTTTTACGAGACATTCTCATATATGTTCAATTGGTATCTTGTTAACTCTTATTATTGTGTTTTCATTAAAATTTTCATCGTTCAATTATTCCATCAGTTTTGTGGCCAGAATATTTCGACTTGGTACCTCTTAACTGCTGAAACCATTTCCAGTAATTCTATTGTCCTTACTGAATTTTACTGTTCCAAAATAGTGTTGAAATAGAATTTGGATAAAAACCAATAAAATTTTAGTATCCAATCAAAAAACCTGAAGACTTCGAACTCTTAGCAATGGATAGCAGCCCTCAAGGTATACTGCTATGCGGCCCACCTGGATGTGGTAAAACTTTGTTGGCTAAAGCGATTGCGAATGAAACGGGTATGAACTTCATCAGTGTGAAGGGACCTGAATTGTTGAGTATGGTATGTGCACTTATTTCATGTCGGTTTTGTTCTCATTTCTAATAAACACCATATGATGTGATCACGAAAACCACAATAAGTCGCTCGTTAAATGATTCAGCTTCATTTTCGGTCTATTTCAATTGAATGTGAGATAAATGTGAATAATAACGATATCAACACTGATAATTGTGAAAAAATTTCATCTGAAAAGTCAGCAGCATTAAAAGATTCACTGCAAAACGTTAAAAACTTTTTAAACAATAACTTGGAACGAGCAGTCTTGATGTAATTGATAAATGGATGATTGACTGTAAACGCTAATATATTAAAGTACGTTGGTGAGAGCGAACGTGCTGTGAGAACAGTGTTTCAACGAGCTCGCGACTCATCTCCTTGCGTTATCTTCTTTGATGAAATCGATGCCCTTTGTCCAAAACGATCGCTCAATGAGGTTTTTTTTAGCGCATTTATTACTGTTGTTTGTTTACCATTTTCCGGGATGATCACCATTTACCATATTAGTGAACAGATTATTGTTTATTCTGTTCAAAAAATACCTAAGCGAAACTGAATTTTACAATGTGAAAAAGTCACGCGTGATCTTTCATTGTGTATTTGTGTTAAATAATCTCAGTGTTATGAATTCAGCTGATGAAATTTGGAGAAGTGGTATGATAGCAGTAATGGATAAGTAATATAGCTTGGCGAATGTTTTCTTAATAATAAAAATATTTTGATTGCAGTCATCAGGTAGTGCAAGACTTGTGAATCAGTTGTTGACTGAAATGGATGGTATTGAGTGCCGAAAACAAGTGTTCCTTATTGCAGCCACCAATCGACCAGGTTTACTTTTTGTGTGAAATTTCTTCAGTTGTTACTTTTTATTGAATAAAATCATAATGTTTGACGAGTTTCAGTAGTTATTTTTTATTTTGAGAAGTGAACGCGGTTGTCTAATCTTGAATTCCTATTTAAATTTGTTGAATAGTTATTGTTTGGAGTCATAAAGTTAACGTCAAAACGTTGTTATTAGACACTGTATTGATTTGATTTAGTGCTGAATGATAATATTGATATAGTGAGGAAGATATATTGATATAATAATATTGTATAATAATATATATTGATATTGATGTAATGATATATTAATATGATAATATATTGATAAACATTGATATATATATTGATATTCAATAATGATAATATTTAATACAATATTCAAGGAAGTTTCTAGGATCTGTCAAAATCCCTTTGATTCCATTTAATTGTTGACATTGTTCCAGATATTGTTGATCCAGCAATCTTGCGACCTGGTCGATTGGACAAAGTTCTTTTCGTGGATTTTCCAACGCAATCCGATCGTGCGGATATCCTTCGTAAGGCCACAAAAAATGGTACGCACCCACGTATAGCAGCGGATGTGCAATTTGATGAAATTGCACGCAATTCAGCCTTAGAATGGTTCACGTGAGTTATAACGTTTTTTGAATTTCTTATAAAAATAATTTATTTAAGGTTGTTTTTTAAAATTATTACACATAATTAAGTATTGTATACAAATTTATGATTATGCCACCAAAATTGGTCACATCAGCGCAGTTGTGTACTTCAATCAGTGATGTATACAACTGTGGTATTAGGTATGGCAGGAAGTTCCCGGGCAGTCAGACCCAAAATTTCAAACTTTCATCGCTCGATTCAAAATCAACATTTTTATTCAAAACAAAAAGCGTTCGCCTCCACGCAACGTTGCCAACGCGAGGCCAGGGCCTTTACGCCTCTACCGTAAAAATATTTATGTTAATATGCATTAGGAATAATGATGGTGTTAGTAATTGCACATTTGAATTTGGTGATAATATGGTAAATGTGATGAAATGAATTGAACTTCAGTGGTGCGGATCTAGTCGCATTGGTTCATGAGGCGAGTGTGATTGCATTAAAAGAACGCTTATCCACAAACAATGCTGCAATCAATGCCCTCACCACGGAACATTTTCGGCTAGCGATGAGCATCGTGAAAGCATCAGTTAATGAAAATGACCGACTTAAATATGAGAAGATCAAACAATTCTATTCGAAAAAAAATTAATCATCCAGTTTGAATTGACTGTTCGTCAGATTTTGTTTATTAATTGTTAATTGTTTCAGTTTATCACATCATAATTCGTGATCATTTCATCCATTCTTGGGTCGACAGAAAATGTTTTGCGTTCATTAGACATCGTTTTTGCTAATTCTATTAGTGTTGTTGTCAGTTATTGTTTGTTCACTTTTATGTTGACAGTTTTGTTGGTTTATTTGTAAAATTCGTTTGACGATTGTTGAACTGAGTGCTGTTTTTGTTGAGAAATTGTTGTTCTCTTTTTTTAATAAAAAAGTTCAATTTTTCGACACGACTTGTAGCTGTTGGGCAGTTTATAACGATCGGGTATGATTGCTTTCATCGTCATTTAATCTCAAACAGCTTCGTCGATTTGATTCTCTCAAAAATTGACTCATTAACAATAACTGTGCAATTGTGATCGTTTAGAGCTAAAAGTAACGAAAAGATGAATCTTGGTATACATGGTCTTCTAGCTATGGGGAGCGGTAGGATAATGATTATCATTTACTGTAAGTTTACATTGAGAGACTGGATGTTGTTTGATGGGGAAGTTTATAAGGATTGGGATATTGACGAGTAGAGACATTGCGATAAAATACTCTCAAGAGTTACCGCTCAGTGTATATCCTCGGTGTTTGAGTAGAAAACTGCTATCATATCATAAAATCGTCAGTTGTTTCGGGTTTGATCAGTAACTTCATGACCCTTTGGTACCATCGGATAGAAGTCGTTCGCAGATTTCAACATATTTATGCATAAGATTATGATGATAACTAAGAATTCGAGGAGGCTTCGTTCATTTCAGAGGTATTTATGTAACGTACACTTAGGCTTTTCCATTATGCCGCATATCTCCATATAATTGATCGCAATTTAAACCTCAGTTTTGATCAGCAACCCCATCATCCTTCTACGAAATCAGATTCACCGATTATTTTTCTGTATTCTTCATTTGACGATCCTAAGCTCACATCTGCACTGAACAGGAAATTTTTTATATATGCCTCTTGGGAGGTGCGGAATTATGTATTAGTATATTACCATTACAAGAAATGTGTTGTCGTCTTCGACAGGAAGTTCTTACAATGGATTTAGCAGAAGTTTGTTTAACATCTCAACAGCACGATTCTGCGGGATTCTTCAATGAATTTCATGTAACTCCACATTCGAATAAATCGCTACTCATAACAGCGATCTTCAGATAGAAGGAATTTGAGATATTCATAAGTTACATGACTTTGCGTGCAAGACCACTCCATTGTGTTGATACAAATCGGTACCTTTCCAGACTTTGTCATAGCGACATTTTTTAGTACTATTCGATAGAGGAAATCGTGGGCTATCAGGAAGGCATTTATCAACGGAAAAACCTCATTTCCAATGATACAGCCGCGGTTGTGAAACAACTGGGCGATTTCTTAGCGTCGCCTATCTCTTTGTATCTCACTGGTCCGTCCACATGCTATCGCACGGCGTGCCTGTTGGCCTTCTGTTGAACCACCATCCCCCTTCCACCCCCCCCTCCATGCGACAATTTAAATGACCGCAATGCTCCTTCTGCAGTGATTGTCTATTATATCTATGATACATATCAAAAGAAAAGTCATGAAATTTACTCGACAATTAAGAAATGTCGATGGTATCAATGGATCACTTCTTTGTGACCAAATATGCATTTTAAAAATACCATTGAACATTTGCAGTGAAATTATTTTTAAAGAAATCAGTCAGCAATGATCTCTCAACCTCCCTGCATCTTCTCAACGCCCTCAAATTCCTCCCCTACTAGAATTACTGCTGTGTATAATTCATTAAAACGTCAATCAATCGCTTCCACTACACAAGAAGTAAAAAATATGCAAACATCGATTTCGGTGAAGTACCATGATGCAAATATTGAAGGATTCTCGTGAAGTCACATTATTAAACTGCTTGAATTAATAATAATAATAATAACGTATCCAAAAGCACTGAGGAGTGTTAAGACAGCAAGTTCCATTCGAATTACTATCATTTGATTGCAAATTGTTTATCGGAAGTGACATTTGAGCGGAAAAGAGGAAATTTGTTGGTTTTGTTAGTGTTTTGATTGTTTGTTGCGAAAACTTATGTGTGAAATTGTTGAATAATCGATTGTTGCGACAAGTTGAAGTGATGAGATAAAATGAGTTGTTAGCTATATGCAGAGCTTAGATGATAGAAGATGCGGTTGTATATGGCATAATCACGCTTATGCGTTCATGTGTATGTGTGTGTGTTTGTGCATGATGGAATTGTTTAAGAAAAGATATTGGAGATTTGGATAAGAACATCTGAACAAAGCAAATCCTGAGAGAGAACGACCAGATGCATAGGAGGCGGCATTGTGATGCTTTCAGATTAGTCGAGCAGATAGAGCGCGATAAGTTTAGAATGAAAAGAAATGATTCCGTTGATTTAGATGGCCATCAGGCGTCGTCACGTTTTGATTCAGTTTAGTGTCGCTCGCTTCATTGATTTTATCATATCATAGAGCATTATCGCTCGCCCTCTTATTCTCGGCAGTCTCTTCAATTAGCCCAAGTTATTCATTCTGAACGAATGAGGAACAATCTTCAGCTCGCATCGATTTCTTGAATCACTTCCTCACTGAGTTGAGTATCATTTCAACGAATGCCAAGTAACATTTCCAAAGATTCTAATTTAAGAATTGAATAACATTTCAAATGTTGCTACATCGTGCCATTGTCAGTTATAAAGTTCTATTGGCTTAGGCTTCACTGCCGCCTTCTATGCTGTTCCTGCATTGAATCAATGTCATTTTCAATGCGTTATGTGATAGATATGTGCGCTTTGGGTCTGATATGAATGGTGAATCTCCAGTTATGTTCACGGCTGCAAATAAAATCAAATCTCCATGGATATCCGTTTGATGTTATGCATATATCCATTATTTATTTCATTTTGCTTATCCATTATTTGTTTTATTCGCACATTTAGTTCATTTCGTATTCATTCTATCTGCGTGTGCCTCATTTAGACGATCATATTTCTGGATGAGTTAAGATGTATCAATCCGATTTTAAGTGATAGGGCAATGGAAAAATTGTTAGGTGCGGATGTTGGTGGATTTCTTATATGTACAACTTTCGTATGGTTGATAATGAGAGGGACACACTTTATTGGGTAAATTGTTGACTGTC
The DNA here is from genome assembly GCA_035041965.1 of Anisakis pegreffii. Classification (NCBI taxonomy): domain Eukaryota; kingdom Metazoa; phylum Nematoda; class Chromadorea; order Rhabditida; family Anisakidae; genus Anisakis; species Anisakis pegreffii. The sequence goes on from JAPYMA010000402.1 coordinate 39,971, forward strand.
AACGTAGTTCAGAGCATATTTTGACCAACTGATGAGATATTCATCGTGACTGACATTGACATTCACCAACAATGCATAATTAGCGATTTAGTCCGTTCAAGAATATCCAAATACGATCTCAGTCACAATTTTTTCCATTCTTGCGCTTCATTTAACGACTCATGTTTTGGTTATAAATTCATTTTTTACTAATTGAAGTGCCACTTGCAGATTGTCAAATGATGAAGATAAGAATGCTTTTGAGGTTATGAGATGTGCACATAGGTGATCAGTTTGAATAGGCATGATAAGTTTACTGCTATGTGTCTATATGACGATTGAATTGGCTAATACGAACACAACTGATGGGTATTCGAAGTATGGAATACCACTAAACTATTCGTTAGTTTTCTACTATTTCATCGCATTGTTTCTCTGAATCTTTCGTAGAACTCACCAACATGTTAAATTTGTTTGATGTTAATTCATTAGTGTAACTATTGTTTAATAGCATAGTTGTTGTGATCAACATGTTAAAGTGTGCAATTAAATGTTCATCACTGAATTTGATTGTGGAAATTCTGATCATTGTTGATTGAACAAACTGAGAATCTATCACAAATTTGTTCTATTAATACCAAGCAATCACCGCTACTTCTAACACCACCTTAAGGTTTTCCTTGAGAGATGAGGCAGATGAATTCGTTGATAAACGCAGCACGAATGAACAAGATATCAAGGATTGGTGGCCACCTAAAGACGGCGAATGCATCGACGATGCACTAGTGATCACTGAACTGCTTAAAGATTACGATAAGTTCAAGTTGCCAGGCGGTTCGAATGTTCAAGTCTCTGTTGAGGTTCGTATTATGCACGCTTTGGGTGTTCAGTGGTCAAATATTGATGGATTGCATTAATGGATTTGTTTATCTGAACGGCTTGATGTTTTCGTTGATCGGTATTGCAGATTTGGGTACAAGAAGTGTCGAAAATAATCGAAATAACAAGTGAATTTGAGTTGGATATTTATGTGACCGAAAAGTGGATCGACCCTTCGCTTGCATACGATCACCTCAATCCTTGCAAGAAGTGGGTCAATCTTGATGATCATCTATCTTGCAAATGCTGAAAGCGCAATAGTTTTGTTAATTGAATCGATGAAAGATAAAATTGTCGCCTAAATTTAGCAAGATGCTTTTGCAATTTCCTTACTGAAAACGAATCCGAGTTCGCAGGCAGCCAATGGAATTGCAAAATGTTTTTTTAAGTTTGATTTTCGAACACTGCCATAGGAAGTACTGCCATATAAGGAATCAATGAGCTCTCATTCATGGATTAGAGATATTGATCTTGAAATGATTCGGCAGTCTCACTGCATGTGAATATTTCACTTAGCGCAATCAAATGACGATTTTGAAGGAATATGTCAGTGGATGGTGGTAAAGTATTACCGCAAATTTGGAGTCCACATGCTTGTTTTGTGAACAGCAAAGATGCGTCCATACATCGAAGTCCATTCATCAACATATTCTTGCAAATATATAGCAACGGCAGTGTATGGCACAATTACAGGTGATCAGCAGAGTATCAATCACAATGCTTCACAGGAACATTCACCTATTTATCACCTTAATAGTGCTTAACTTTATCGCAATTTATTTTTCAACTGCATCTATTAATTCAACACCTCGTAATTCGATCACCTCATTATTTCAATATATTATTGTAATATACCTTCATTTATCAACAAACTTTAGTACCTTTGTAATACTCATTACGTGATGAGAATGAGATCGCATTGCTTCAGATATTGCTATCAAAACTGTTCATTATTCTCCGATTTTACTTCGCATTTTAGGAGCACCGCTAAATAGACAGCAGTTTTGTTGATTATTTTTTGGAGTCAACTTATTCAGAGAACACAATTTTAGGATAAAACTCACAGGTCCATGCTCAAATGCATTAAGAACGTTTCCGATTGACCAGCAGAAGTGTATGCTTTTCTATGAATCGTTTAATCACAATTATGAACAAGTAAATTCTAATTTTCATTCCACTGAACTTAAACTTGTATGAATCACTATTGCCAAATCCTGATACAGTGAACAATTGGATTTCAATTGTAAAAAAAAAACAATTTCACGCTAAATAGATTTCCAATGAAAAATATTCAACTTATTTAGGCGTTTTGTTCATTACTCAGGCACGTTTTTTTCATGTATTTATCCGTCATTGCATAAGTCATTTGAGGTAGCGATGGAATGGACTGAAACTGCTCCACCAATAACAATTTTGAAGCAAAACATCACTTTACCTGACTATGTGCTAGTCGATTTCACAGCCACAAGTGTGAGGAGGGTGAGGATGTTCTGCACGTTTTATAACATTTAATATTGACAAGCGTTTCTTTATCACCGTTTGTTTGGGAATACAACTTCGTCAATGTAACTGTATCATTAGGGTTCAGCAATATATTTTATTACAACCATTCAGTTCGAATACTCATTGTTGTCGTAATGTTGAACTATATCGCAATATTTTGATGTGAGCATATTGTCACTGTTTCATTTCACTGAATGTCCAATTATTCTTCAGCTTCACTGCTTTCAAGCACATCTAAACAATGTCATAAATGCAATTTTTTCATGTCATAAGCAAAATGCGTTTATTAATTGATTTCAGCTGTATCCACCTGGCATATGGAATGAACTCATCGCCACATTCACTTTTCAACGTCTTTATGGATTTTATATCTTGCAGGTTCCATTTGAAAGTTTTTTACATTTCATCCATACCGTTTCGATCATCCTTGTCCACAATTCTTGGATTTGATCTCATGAAGAAGAAAACTTATCAGTAGTTAATTTGAGAATTAGATTTGTTATGGGAATACAAGTTAGCTGGATCCAATTGTTCGAAGAAAATCAATTGATCATGTGCATAGCATCCATGAAAATGAGCGATTGTATGCAGAATTACTGGATGATAATCACTTAATAACGGTTATCGAGTGTCTTCAAAATACAATTGTTATTACAGGTATATGTGCCAGCGTACATTTCCGTCTTCATTTCGTGGGTTTGTTTCTTTCCTCTTATCAGTCTATCATCGGTTCAGCATTTTACCGGATCCACATTTTCTTCTGACTATTCGCATGCCCAATTCATTTTCACATAAAGACTTGAGATAGCATAAGGTCTCATTATAGTCCAATTAGTTTTGTCGCATCAATTCCGAACGTTAAGCTACATTATTTTAAGTCTACTCAGATCAAGATGACAATGAAGTAAATCAGTACTGGACAGTTGAACAGAGTAGAGTGAAAATGTTTCAGGTATCCTTCTACCTCGGTCCACACAATATCCCTTCGAGGACAACTGTTGGCGTTAACTCGCTTCTCGCTTTAACGTATCAATGCGCATTATTTTATCATAATTCATCTTCATACTTGTATTTTTCATTTATTCCTGACAATTAATTGTATTCTACGAAAGAATTTCTCGTATGAATTTGTATTCCGAAAAATGCACCATTCGCATTCCGAAAATTTCACATTGATACAATCATTTTGAAGTTTCATTCAGATCGTTGAACAAAGTCATCGGAGTTTCTTCTTTGATGAACTAAAATAAACTTTCTTTGTCAGGTTTCAATTTGGATCCGTTGTGAGCAACTTACCAAAAACGAGTGACGTTAAAGGTTGCTAAATCACTCTTGATTGCCTTAGATTTTCTCAATTTCTTCAGCATTTTATCGCACTGTTAAGTTGACATTGAAAAGTGATACTTATGATGTTAATATCTATCATTTAGATGCGTGTTGCATTGTTTTGTTGATTTTGTAGCAATGAAATATTCATACTAAACAAATAAGCTAAGAAAAGAGTCCATTCATCAGCATAGCGCATAACCGATCTCAGCATATTATATTTTGTTAAGCTTCATCAAATTTGTGCTCTGATTTATGATGAACATTCAAATGATTTCAATTTGAAGCAATTGATGTGTGGATACTTAGTTCAATGGCATTTATATTCGCCTCATTAATTGAACTCGCTATTGTTGGGTTTATGACGCGGCGTGAATCTGATCTTGCGATCAAGTTAGTCGATATTTCTTGATGAACTTTTCGTTTTTACAAATTGGAAACGAGTGAATCTGCGTTCTTGTCATGATTCCTTATCATTCACCGAAATTCTTTGAATACCAATTTAATAACAAAGTAATACCATCCAAATGTCGGAATATTGAAGAATATGTAAATAAAAGAAATGAAACAGTCAAAATGTGGTGTATTCGTTAAAATCTCGGAATCTATGTTAAACCTCAAGAATCGAGGATCATATGAGTAAATATTCAGATCACAAGCTTTTGCGGAAGCATTTTCAAAATTTTATCAAGTGATTTTTCAGTTGTAAATGCTCCATTCTATGTATGAAGTGCAGCATTTGGACAGCGAGTAAAATTGATAAGGTTGTTTCATGATTAAATTTCATTGCTTAAAAGTAACTAATGTAATGTGAGATATTAGTTTGTAAATAGAATTCGAGTTTGTGACCACCTGTAATTTCTAAGTTTCATTCAGTAGCTTATGATCTTTTGATATCATTTGGTATCAGGCAAATTTTATATCGAATAGTTAATCCACTTGTGCATAACGAATGTTGTCATATCTCCTATTTTCAATCCATTTCTTAACTCTATTAGAAACACTGACATTAGTGCATACGAGGAACTACTATGTGGAGTATCATTTCGCTCGTTCAATGTCAACTATGAACTAAACGATATTTAAGAAAAGCTTGCAATCGGCATGAGACATTGACTGCTAATGATTTTTGTGACATCTGAAACATCATTTGAAACTCATTTTTAGATGTCATCGATAATATTTCCAACGTTTTTCGTTGCCTTCAACATATGGTATTGGTTCTTCTTTTTAGGGTGAGTGATCACATTTTATTTTTCTTTTATTTTGCCTCTTATACAATTAAAACAGTGATTGTGTTGAATCGTTCAGTTACTATTCGTTTGATTCGATTCATTACCCAACTTGTTCTATTGTCAACTCGGTTTTTTTTTCACATCAGTTCTAATGTTAGGAAATCAGTTGTCTTGATTTGCCTTCAGCGTATTTGTTTGTTTAGTTGATTGTGAAAATTTTTTAACACTCTTGACTGTCGATACCTATAAATTATCTTAGGACTATTGGTTAGATTTCTTTCCATTTTTATTTTGTTTAGATTCGATGCATGCTCAAAGCTTTTTCATGCCTGCAAACCGTTTGATGTTTTTCGTTTGCCTTTTCTTGATAAATTTCTTTTGAAGTGGAATTATCATTGTTGGCTTCTTCGATGTGTTTGATTAAAACGAACCTTGTTTTGCTTCAAATCATTATCGAAATGATGATCACTTTGGTATTTTGAGTTAATTTACAATTTCAGCGAAATCTTTCGACGATTAAGTAAGTGTTAAATCATTGTGTGTAACTGAAATAGCATTGCAACTGCATATAATAGATATGTGGATATTGAATGTTTGCTACAGTAGGTTATTAGTGGTTCAGTTTCGAGTTATTAGTTCACTTGTAACTCCAACTTCATCATGAGATATTCTTCCTTTCGCTGCGTATGAAGTAGTTGAATACGACTGAACCCATCGATAGAACGTTTGTCCTCTGTATGTATTTCAACAAAGTATGATATTCTTAGGCATGTTCTGAACGTTCGTAGATGGATATAATGCATGCAGTATTAATACTAACCGATGTATTTATGTCTCTTTCGTGGCGGTATTATGTTGATCCTCTTACGTTCTTAAAGATTTAGTCGTTGTTCTTCATCAACGTCTCTGTCCCTTCACACATTATGTGGATGATCTCAGTGATTTTCAAATGTTCAACTTGAATGCACGCATGTTTTAGGGATGCCATATTTTGTTCATAATTCCGAAAAGATGCACGAGCAATCATGGAACAGTGGTAACATAACCGGTCGATCATAATCCCACTTTGAGCGATAATCTCGTGATTTTGGAATCAATCCTCTTTGAAAGACGTATGCCAAACAAATCGTAGAACTTGACTGATTAGTCAGTGTCATCCACCATTCATCCATCCATCTCATAGATTTTCAGCATTTTCCCGAAAGATGCATGCTTCTGCGCATTTGACGAAGATATCTGTCGTTAAATTTTCTTTCTCTATCATTTGCGTCGAAATAATTTAGACGTTTCAATGGAAATGTTTTTGTGTCTTTGAAACAAATTCGTTTTAGCGCATTATCCGAATTCTTCAAAATTTTTGTTCCCATTTAATTCACCAGCGGTAGCTGACTACCAGTGCAAGCATGATTTCATTTCAAAGAAACAGTTCGAATTCATTTGAACAATCAGTGGATCTCTTATCGTTCGTTCTTATGATTCATGTTGTATGCGTTTGTTTGATGTGTTTTTTGACAATTTAATACTCTTTTTATGAAATGTTTTTGAGATCTGAAGGGTTTTCGTACGATTTGGTTATGAACATTTCATTTCAGTGCTTGGAAATTGCATTGTTTTCGTTTTGATTCTCACAGTGCCATAGTGTTTATGAGAAGAGCACAATGCGAGCATTTCTTTGCATGGGTAATTGAATCTGTCTGATGCACTATCACACTTCGACTGATTCAGTCGTCAATTCTCATTTAAATGACATTTGGGATCCAAAGGAAGTGATTTTTAATTCAGAAAGATATATAAGGATAAAATATAATAATAAGGTCGAGTTGGATGAATATTTGAAACACGTAATATAGTGAATAATTTAGAAACATGTAATAAATAATGACTTATAATAGGGTTAGTCACGGTCGGGTAACCACAAGAGATATTCCTGGAGGTGTTCCTTTCGCTTAGTCTCATTTTTTTCTGATATTTATGCAAGTGTGATCATGAGATCAATGGTTAAAAAAAACAATTTCAAAAAAGTTGTTTCATTGCAAATGAACATTTGTTTGGTGACCACTGAAATCAGTCTCGTAACTTGTATTCACAGTTCTCATTGGGCTGCATGGGAATGGCATGGGAATATTTTCTTAAGCACAAACTCAGAAAATCTCTTTCTTGTGGTATGTTGAGAGTAGAAAATGATTTCTTGTTTATGGGAATTTTGCAACGATTCATCCCTGCTCTGAAGCATTGCATATCTCATTGATTCGTTCAGTTGATTTGCATCTCTGCTCAAAATCCGATTGCAATTATTCTCAACAGATTTCACTGAGTCCTTTGAAAAATTAAGCGATTTGATTCCATTAACAATTTTCGCATAACACAACATAGCTTATACTTACTTAAATTACATTAAAAATATTCATTAAATGAGAAATTAACCAAATATCTATCGTTATATTCAATACCTATATATCAGGAGTATCGAAATATTATGGTATCAGTGATTTCAAGATGTATTACCGAAATAATCTCACTATCAGTCATATCTTGCTGTCATTCCTTCGTTTACTTTTACTACTTCCATCTTCACCGTTTTGCTGTCATTCCCAACACGTTCAATCGTCCTTTTGTCGTTAGTATATCTAATCGTTGAAATTTTTTGTGCATCATGATTCAAATTCCTTTCTCACGTTTATTCATCCTCACATTTTCTCGTCGTCATTAACAGTTGATTCATCGCTCTGACACAGAATCTCTGACCGTTCATTACGTCTTCATGTTTGAGTTCATTCTAATTATCCAAACATGTCAGTCGGTCATTTTTTATCCATAATTATATTTTTCAAAAAGAAACATTTCTTTACGTAAAATTCACTTAATGCATGTGAAAACACTTGCGACAGTTGATCTTAATCGAGCATAAATCAAATGCTCAGAATTTGTGATTGTACGGTGAGTGTCTGCAAAGTGATTCGTTGCTGCGCAAAGATGCATGAATTGCATGTGCATTGATTTCTGGTGGATGTTTTAAAATATTGCCGAACAGCATTGCTTGCCAATTTATGCAGCTGTATTTGTTTATCTGTTTTCTGTTTTCAAGTTATTATTCAGGTCAGGAAATTAGAACTCGATTTCTAAATCAAATGTACCCTTGAAAACAGCAAATGCATACCCGATCAAGGATCATCCATGAATCTAGTTATTCACGATCGCTTACCAGCATTGTTAGGGAAGGACAAGGGTAATGTGGGATTTCTCTAGGAAACTGAAGTGATACAAAATCAGATGTTGGATATTGTGTGAAAACATTAACTTGTCGTTCGAATAGTTTAGTGTGCGCATGTAGAAGCAATTAGTCAGATTGATGGTTGGTTACTTGTTGGAGTGTTTGGAATGCGATTGTAGACGTTCAGATATACATTAGAGCGATGAGAGTGTTTTGAAATATGCGCATTTGAATGATATGCATGAGTTGTGGCATGATTTGGATGGGTAGAGTGCAGTAGATGAGTGAATTATTATACTTACAATTCTCAATTAATAGGTAGGTGGTTGTCGATTGCTAAGAACTGAGCATTTGTAAGTTATTGAATACTTCATATGTAAATGAGTTGTGGATTGCCACATGGAAATTAATGAATGATAAGAATGTCGTTGATTTTTTGTTTTGATTCGGCAGATTGAAACGACTTGGAGTAAACGGTGATGCAATGCTGGCTTCATTGAGGAGTTCGTTTTGGTGAAATTAAATAATTGATTATTGAGCGTAATATTGCACAATATATTGCAATATACCTGTCACAATTACAATAACAATAATAATAATAATTCTGATTACAATACTGTGCTATCGAGTTCAGTTCAAGCTTCAAGCGTTTCGTTTTCGTGTGAGTCGCTTTTTTCTCGGATTTTTGCTTTCAGCTTATTAATTTTCATCACAATATTCTTGTATTATGATTCTTATTTCGAGAACATGATTTCTTCGTACGCTACCGAGTTGTTTCGTTATATTCAGTCATTGTTTTGATGAGAATGTTTGATTAACGTTGAAATTTGAAATGGTGATTGCTTGAGAGAATGATAAACTCATGACTGCCCTTAATTTGAATTCATTATCAACAAAGCCGTTCTATTTGAATGATGCACCGCATCCATTTGCATAAGAGAATGAAAACGTTTCGTTGAATTATGGTCAGTTGTTGACGATTAATTGTGAACGTTGAGTGTATTGTAACGTTTGTGGAAGAGTCATGAAATGATGTATAAATTCGGTCGTTGAAATCCTTTGAGTTTCTATCAAAATTCTTTTCTTCGCTCGTAAATGGTGTTATTCAAATCCACAGGAATAATCCGAAGACGGTAACGAATAACCTGGAAGTTTGAATGAAAATTTTTGAAAAATACTTTCTCGATTGATCCGAAAATTTTCGACGTTTTTGAGAGTTCTCAATTGCGATGATAATGTTGAAATGGGAAATCATAATGATTGAGATAACATCTTTTTTCTAATTCAGATGATCTTCTCCGTTTGAGAATTGATTTCAATCAGTGGAACTAAACCAAAGTAATAATTTGCTTTTGCGCTTTTTCATTTTTTTGTTTCAAAGAATTGTGTCGCGATTAATAAATATCGAATATTTTCTAAGTTCATTAATCTAATCGTCAGAATTAGTCACCTTTCTGTTTGCACTCTTTTAATTCACTGCAAAGAAGACATCTTCACAAGTTTATTAAATCACTCAGATTATATTGAAGAGTGAAGTAAAAATAATTCAAAATTAACCTCAGTTTCAGGCGTCTCCCCTAATTTGAATATATTGTGACATGCATTCGTTAGAACGATAGCCGTATGATTCGTTTTCAATTCGTAGAAGATGGATGTAATTATTTGTGAACTAATGTAACACTTATTAGCCGATGCATTGTTGTAACACGTATTACTGTTTGTATTATATTGCCTGTTTGATACGTGAACAGTGCAATTGAATAGATGTGATGTTCGTAGGACGACTCAGCATGTGTTGATTAAAATTGTCTTGATAATTGATAATTTTATATGACATTGTTGTATTATGCAATTAACCTTCAATCGACGTTGTGCAATAAATAATGATTTTAATAAATTGGCTCCGACTATCTGCGTTTAGTCAATCGCTGGATAATTGAAACGTTTATTGTGCATTCTACATGAGATATGGACTCAAACTAATAGAGAGATAAATATGGCGTTCAGGCGATATTATTGTTTCTTTTCAGTGAAAGAGTTGATTCTATTTCACATAACCTTCAATAGTACGAGATTGTTGGATGGAATGCTCAATAAAGTTTATTGATGAAATCTACATCAACTAGCGTTTTTGAATTGAAAGCGCCACTCACAAAAGCGTCACTATTCTGAGTTGAGCATAAGCGAAGCTCAATAAAAGGCTTAGATGGCAACTTTCAGCAAAGCAAGTTCGAAGATATAATCGAACATCACCTAATGATTGTAGCTAAACCCATAGCAAAAGTTTAAACTTTTGGGAATGGTGCTCTCATGGTAACTCATAACTATGAACTACTGCAACTTGCCAACTTGCAACTGTAAGGCATTTTTAGATCACACGATGTAATGTGATTTCGATCATTCCCGCTCAGTTTGCCCAACAACATTGTGCTTTTTGTGTGTTTCTTACATGCTGATTTTCATACAGACCCGAAGATACCATTGGATATGAACATACCTTGATAGTAGACGATGAAGGTAGGTGAAGGCTCTATGATCGCTGAATTTGGAATTCGTTTTGAAATTGAGCGAACAACTTGATCTTGGAATAAGTCATTTCATGGTCTCGACTGCATAATGCAACCGATTGAGCATGAGCGAGATATGCAGTTGAACAAACTAAAAAACCGGTATCATTCATACCGCTGATGTCCAGATGACGTGCCAACCTCCTTTGTCTGCTACAAACTGAATAATGCGTTGTTCTTGTGCGGGAATCTGCACTATTTTGCAACACACTGTAACATATACGGGTTTTCATGCTTAAATTAATGCACGCCGAAAGCGTGATCGAATTATTACTGGAACAGTGAAATGACGACACATAACGTCATCAGATTTTGTGAACGAGACAGCTTTCGGTGAGTGGAGAGAAAGGTAGTGGCAAAGAATTATTGTTCGAATAAGTACTTTTGCATAAAAAAGTATCGTTCCAGCGAGATGAAGGAATTCGGTTCAAGATTAGATTAACAAAGCGATAAAGATATTCATTTCTCGTTGGAATTTATCTTATAAAATCGAATAACAATGGATGATTTGTTCACCTTCAAACTTGTTGAGTCAAATCGCGCGTTTTTCAGATGAAATTTGTTGTGCTGAATTTTATTTTACGTGTGTGTGTCTTTATAACAACTAAAAATGCATTATGGTGGTTCAGTCATTCACTTCAGATTTTCGCTTCGAAAAGTTAAATTTTCAGGGAAAGATTAATTTATCATTCATTATTTTATGTTATTTATCTGAACATAACAGCGGTATTAGATCGTGCAGATACTTAATGCACTTTCAATCTTTATTCAACCTCATATTGCAGGACTTGTAGCATCTTTGGTCTGTAGAATGAATTTTATTCCAGGGACGAAACTGATTTCAGGACGGATTGCTTTATTGAGATTGCATTATCTACTGCTATTGAAGTGATATTAAGCATTCCGTTTATGATTTCGTCACTTCAGGTTGAAGAAAAGCAATTTTCACTTCCAGAATGAAATTCACTTTCAAAATATTTTCTTCGAAGGTTACCCAATAGCACGATCGATCCTTCAACTCCTTCTCATCCTAGATCAGATTTTTTAAATCCAATGATCGTCACATCTTTTGGAATCCTCAATTCTTTCGTAATCCTCAAATCAGATTTTTCTTTGTTGCAATCCGCTGAATCCATTGAGTTTCGTATCTGTGCCTTCGTTTCAATTCTCGAGCAGATGACTTTTTCTTCATCGACACAAATTTCCGATAAATTATGTGCAATATTTGATTTAACGCTGAATCTCCTCATGATTATTGAATGAACTTCAATTGCCACTGAACCAATTAATACAAAGGAATTGTTGAAAAAAAATTGAAGTTAACGAAGCGCTAAAAAATGGCGCTATGCATAAGGAATACCGTAGGTTTGTTCGTTGAATCATTCCAATTTCGTTGAATTCGTGTAAGTGGATAAAGAAAAACAATAACAACAACCTAAGGTGATTATAATGACAGCAATTTCAATGGATGCTGAGGATATGGGTGTGTGTGTGTTTGCATTCAAATGCACAAAAGTATCGCATATGAATGTTAATGGTGACAAACCACTGAAATCAGACAATAGTCTATGCTGGAGTCATACAAATTGATTTAATTTATCGCTCGTCTCAAGACAAATAAATGTTCGCCGATTCAGTTCGATCCACCTTAATTCACCAATGATTCAAAATATTCTTTCTCGTTTATGCTCAGCATGTCGTAGTGCGTTGCTCGGCTCAATGATGATGTATCACTGATGTTCCTCTTCATCAAAATCGCTATTCGCAAATAAAAACGATCAGCTTTTTTATCGCTCTTAAAAATTAATCGTTTTATGATTAATCCTTATTGTAATACTTGTTTTTAAACCACCCCGAATAAAATAAGATAATTGATGCGCTCTTTCTCTTTGAAATCCTATCAGTTTGAGATCGCATCTTAGCACTGAATGTTATTTTGGTTTGATTTTTCACAGACTCACTTCCAAGAACAACTTCTCGAAATTGCCGTACCAGCCTATTCAATTTGTTTCTGTTAAGTTTCATTTGATGCGGTATTGATTGATATGCGATTCTGATGATAATCCTCGTGATGTGATTGTTTCCCTATCGAGCAATAATTTCAATGACGATATCAACTTGTACTTGTTTTGCTGTTTGCTTGTTTCGTGCTGTCCTTGTTGATTTCATCCCTGAAAGGATCTTTTGTGATGAAATATACAATTTTATCAAAATTCATTGATGGAATCGAATTGAGTCTCGAGAACAGGATTCTTCTCGCTTAAAAAAAGCTCAAACTGAAGGATCAAAATGTGGATTTTTTTCGCTGTTTATCGTTATTGATGTCGCTAACTTCTTGATTACTGTTCTTAACATGGCTAGGTTTGTTTCGAAGATGGTGCAGATAAATTCGATATTGTTAGTCATCATTCTGTCGTTCGGATTGAATTGTGATTCTTTAACAAAATTGTTTCTAGCGTTCTCAAGTTTGAATGCAATGTTTCGATTGACGGCATTATTTCTTCATTGGATGTGCTTCATCTTCATCTCGAATGCACAGGTTTGTCTATTTTTAAAGATACTTTCATATCGTTTCGGATGATTTTATGGCGTCATTTGAAGGAACCTATTTACGCGGAACAGTCTAGTGTACCTTCACTCGAGCAGAAATCATTCATTTTAAAAAGTGACTGAGTGTCATGACCAAATGATTACGTTGATAACATTCGTGCCACTCTTATGTTAACGAAGATTATGATGAAAGAGCTATCGACATAATAGATAGCACCTAGAACGTGTATTCTTTACGAACTGCGATTCTCTTCGAATGAATAATTGGACAGAGCAATTTCCTTGTGTATTTCACCTTATCTCATTAATGACAGATTCCTTCTGTCTCCGAATAATGATACGAAGTTCCGTCTCCGAATAATGCACTTATTTTCGCGGGATCAAGAATATTTCAATGATATTTTCAAATTGGCTTGTTTTCATGATGCGAAAATCTTGACATGGAGGCTGTAACATATGAGCAACGCCCCATTCTTAGTCCAATATCCCATTTCAGTCGGATATTGCTTTTTTTAAAATAAGAATCATCAAAATTTCGATTTCATTATCGGTATTTTCATGATGAATCACTCTTGAATGGTGTTGATCATCTTGTCAAGTTGATTCAACACAGGATAATATTTCAATCAAAAAAGAAACAACGAATTAATTCTTACATAATCTTTCAGCAACCATCTTCAGCTGATGATTTCTTGTCGACAATTCATCTTATGTGGGATCCAAACGAATTGATAAGAAGAGATCAACTACTGAAGGAATTCATCAAAGCTCAGCAAGCATTCAATAACGCATTATTGTAATCAATCATAATCCCGTCATTTTCACTTATATGACTCCTTTTCAGTTTCAGTCATTCTTTGAAAAGATATTACGTTGATCGAATATGACAGTTGAAGTATTCGTTGCGGCCTCAGTGAACTCTATACGAGACCTTGAAACGAAATCAATTGTTGAAGTTCACTTATTTCGCGGTTGATTGATTTCACCGATCCTTGACCTGACATGTGAAATGATGATGAATTACAGCTCGTGATAGTCTGTTTTGACGTAAACCACTTGTTTGCTTTGTTCAGCGTTGTTATTAGAACAATTAAAGAATTATTATGCGCAATTATCACTCAATTTACAGTCAGCGTTATTATTAAGAATGAAATCGATGAAACCGTTTGACAACATCCTTGATCCGTTTCAAAGACAACAACTTTTGGACGCATTGCCGCAGCCGTCAGGTTGGATTTGTTATAATTATCATCATTAATTGAGTTAACGTTACGAAAGTGTCTCTTGTTTTCATAACTTCACGATTCAATTAACCACAATATGCACCTAGAGCAGTGGTTCTCAAAGGGGGTGAAATTATCCGTTGTGGGCAATTTAGAGGTGTTGAGGAGTAACGCACGGGCTTGGGAAATTAATATTTCGTGCAGTTGTTATGTTGTGAGAGAACGTCATTGTGATGGTGTTTTTAACTCGTATATATAACTGCGGTCAGTTGATGGCAATACTCTTCATTCTCACATTTTCTGACAATGCGTGTCATTAACTCGTAAGGGTCTAACAGGGTTTTCATTCTTTTCCTTGCTGCTACGATCGCTCTCATAGCTTTTATCATTAAAAGTGTTCTCTTCTGCTAATTTCTCATTCATTTCACTCAACAGTTTAATTCAAATTCTCATTCTATTAAATATGCTCTGTAATTGATCACTGGACCGTCGAACGTTGTCGAGCAATAATATTCGATTGCTGTATTGTTGATTTCGACTGTCAACACTCGTCAACGCATCCAATAAATAGTATATGCTGTAGAATGAGAAATTGACTTGAACTGTGAAGTGAAAGGAAACAAAGTGAATAAGAAAAACTCATCAATAGAACGGTATTCGCATGTAATAGCTATGAGAGTGAATACAACACGTCTGAAAAGAATGAGAATGCATCGAAAACAGTTCGAAGTGAGCTTGTCGTAGACAATAGCTTTTCATGCAATCACAATGGGTTGCAATAATGAGTAACACAGCGATCTAGGACACTAATTTCTTTCACGCCGCTGGGAAATTTCCGGACCAGTTTTCCGTTTGTTCCTGATGTTATGCACAGAAACAGTAAGTTCTTATATCAGGGGAGGAGGGGGTAACGGCTGCCTGCCAGATCATCAAGAGGGGTAATGGAGCACCTAAACGTGAGAATCACTGACCTAGACGATAGCAGAAGAGATCGTAAGATTATCAGCACATTTATGTGGTTAGTTGGGCGTTTCTTAGCTTTGACTTACTTGATTGCATTACAACAATACGTTTACAACAACACAGCAATAATTTCATGGTACTCACAAGTTGTTTTTGAGCCCAAGAAGTATTTAGTTTCCACATTACTGTTTCACCGTTACAACAGTAAGTTTCAGCATTACTCACAGCTGTTTCAACATCACATTCCAACTAATCAAACAGTATCCGTAGGCTCTACAATTAAATGCACAACTAGACACTGTACAAAATCTCAACATAGCAGTGTCTCTTCACCCCGCTCAACTTACTTCAGCTATCTTCATTCATTAGTCTACTCGCAAATCTTTGGATATTCACTGCAAATGATTGATAAATGTGATCAATTGTAGCTTCATTTCTTCAACGTCTCTACAGCACCTACAATGCGATTAAACAACCGTTTCTCGGTAATGTTTTGAATGTTATCAAAGGGAACAACAACGCATTTGATCGTAATTTGACTAAAATCGCGATGAATTCCATCCGAAATTTAGCTGAGGTTTGTTTTATTGGACATTGCTTTCAGAAATACCCCATTTCTCACTCAATTCCCAGTGACCATTTCTGAACTTAAACACTTCATCGTTAATTTGGAGCGATTGTTACCAATGACTTCACGATTCAATGGAAACATTTTGTCATCGCCGCACATTAACACTATTTTATAAAGTGCGGAAGCGCTCTACCAACCTCGTGATTAGTACCCTCACAATTTGAAGGATGTCAAAGCAACAGTTGATAGCCATCCACGCGAAATACCCAACGTCGGTGGATTCAAAAGCAGTGATGATGAAATCACGAATAATACGATTTCATCGGAATGGAGTGATGAAAGCCAACAAGATGATACTTCACAGGGCAGAGACAACAATACTACATTAAGAGCTAAAATTTCACAGCGTTAGAACTTAAAATATTTTCGCTTCGATGTTTTTTATTTTGCGAAACTTAAAATTATTTCGCTCAAACTTTTCGATGTTTTTGCAGTTATTCGCAGTTACTCTTGTGGTTTGGTAGATTAAAAAAAACTGTGAATAAACCATCTTCGTCAAGTGAAATCTCTGAGTTGCGACTCGTCGAGTTCGAATATTGAATCGTCGCTGCATCTGACTGAAATCAGCAAGATGTTTACACATATATCAGAGATGATAAGGGAAATTTTCAGCTGATTATTACGATTATATCGATGAACAAGGATCATCAGCCATATCGCAATCGAATGATGACACTACGGTCATTAAGTATGCAACTGCGAATAATCCCAATAACGCATCAGCAAATGCGAATTCATCTCAGTCGACAAATGAAACATTACAAGCTGATGATATGGTCCCGTCACAAACTGATGACCATCACCATTCATCTCCCTACCAAGCTCCAAGGGTAAATTCATTAGTTTAAACAAACACTCGCTTCCAGTTACATTCAGTCACTTCACGCGAATAATAAGTGTCCCTTAAAATTCGATTCGGTCAGACTCCGATCGAAGCCGAGTTCCGTTTAGTTGCCATCATTAATGGGAATTACACTGATAGTGATAAATAAGTGATAAATCATTGTGAATTCAAACACCACATTGATTTGAGATATTCCCGAATGATCCAAAATTTCTCGACAAATTGATGGACAAAGGACGATATTTTCAAGACGTGTCAGTAATGAATAACAAAATTAAGGCGCAAAGCATTTCACTACTCCTAGTGAACGATGAACACGACGAAATTGGCTCAAATGAAACCTTGTTCCGGAAATATTTAGATTTCAATTCGAAACCAATGGAAGCATCTGAAGAATACAACGGAACAACTATCGATAGTGAAATACAAAAGGCACGTGGTTACTTGGTTCATTTCTTCCTATTTTCTGGGTTTGCTGGTGACAATCCCGAGTTCCTCGGCGATCTATATATGGGATTTGAAGTAAGAAGAACATATAGTGTGCAATACAATCGGATTCTAAATGCACTATTGTAATAATTTGAATCGGGTTTGAAATCCACAATAGTAAAAATTGGTCTCCAAATTATAGAATAAACAGCCAAGTTATCCGTCGCTATCGAGTAGTGTTGACGAATTAATAAATGCGATGAATATAACGAAACAACAAGCGAAAGCATTCCTTATCATTATTGAAAAGGTACATTCCTAATTTGACATCTCATTGACATTCAGTTTTTTTTTGGAAAATGACACGCAAAATAATCACATTGTATTATGCAATCATTGTCGCGTGTGCAGCGATTCGGTTTGGATGAAAGTATTCCGTATCATATGTGAAACGTCTTCAGATAAATACTCTGTTAACTCAAAAAATACTGAAAAGAGGCATCAAGTCAGTTGCTTACACCGGTTTCACATCCTGGGAGTCAGCTGAAAATCACATTTCAACATATCAATTTGTCATCATGAATGGAGTATTTTGTTGACAGATTCTCGAGGAAGAATTACAAAAAAGAGCAGAAATCGAACGGTCATCTGCTGATAATATCCATTCTTTATCTGCCAATAAATCATCTAAGATTGCATCTGGCATCGAGCGTGATTCTGTCAAAAGTGATGAGAAGGTAAATATTGTGCTAAAGCGTTTTGAAATGATATTTGATATGGTACATCTAGCTACCCAAAAGAATAAAAAGTTGATTGATATTTCCGAGATTTTCAGTGTTTTCTTATTTTGCTAACTTGGAAAATAAATATATCACGATGCCAAAGCAATCTATGGAAATTTGCACCACTACGGTTTTTGTTTTGTCCACTTTTCGAGGTCTTCTATGTGGTTGCGGACTGAACGTAAAAAAATCAGTGATAAGTGTTTAATTGTGAATATAACTAAAATGAAAACGAGTCTAGCTTCACTGTGTGGAATAATCAATTGCTTGAAGAATGATCCGAACTTGGAATTCTCCTTTGACGAAAAGGCTTTGGATGAGGAGGTCAAAGAATTTGGAACACCGCTAGATAAATCAACGAATCATCGTTTGCGTGAACTAACAACATCAGATCTACAAATTCAATTTCACAACAATCACCGTATGGCTCACCTCAGCAGTCAAAAAGCAAGATCTGCTGATTTGTTCAAAACGTCCAAAGCGCTTCAGCGTAAACCTGCACTCAAAATTTCGTTATCGGGTATTATCATAATTTGCGTTGTTCTCGCCATTCTCATTTCTATTTATTACGAATACTTTTATGTCTATCATTTTAACATTGCCGCCTCAATTGAGAATTGCAAAATAAACTTAGTGAAGTGACAAATATTTGTGAGGAATATTTTCTGCAGGAAATGATAATGCTCGAATAGTTGAAAACTATAAGCAAGTAGAGCAAGAAGAATACGATAAGTTTATAAGCAGTCTTCAAAATCAGTTATCAGTTGAAAATCCGGAAACGACATCAGCAACTCAGCTGATAGTCAGTGATAAGGAAGCAACACCGACAATTACCACTGTTGCATCCTCCGAACTACCAACCGTTCCCGTGTCTCCGATTATTCCAGCCCTTCGTATGTTACCTTCCGTTGAATTAATCAATTTTTTTCTCTCTCTGTGAAGGAAAATATCATTGAGAATATATGACTGTATAAAACAATCGATCGCTTTAAGAATGACCCAAACATACAATTTTCTCTCAGCGACAAAGTAATCCAGCATTTTATTCCTACCAACTTTCACTCATGAATAATTTCCATCTCGCAACTGAATGATATGATTGAAGATAATATCAAGTTCATATATCATTTTCATAATCTAATTGATTTTCCTCATTTTGCATAACGTGACTTATTGGAATGATTAGAGATTTATGGTAGAAAGTAAAAAAAGCTGCAATTTGAAGACAAATTTTAGCGAGTTCAATTTCAAAATGTAATTTCTTATCGTTCAGTATACTTCTTATCCTCGGATATCCTTCAAAAATGATCAATTTGAGAAAACTCAGAAGAAAATCTGCCTAATTCAAATTAATTTTGAGGTGTAATGACCCGGGATATTTTAAGATGTAACGATAAGGAAGTAGAGGAATTCTAAGCAGTAGGTAAAAGAATGACAAAAGTAATTCTCAGCGCTAATTTAGCCATAAGACCGTACTCAAGCTACGTCACTAATAACAAACACAATCTTCCACCGCTGCAACACAATCGATTGGAGCGAACCAACAACCAGCATGTTCGTTCCGATTCCGATTATTCATCTCTTGTTTTTTTCGTTGCATCATCTTATCTTTATGTTACCAATTTTGGCTAAAGCAAATCCGAATGCATTTCCAAACTCGTTGGATTGCGCAGTTGTTTTTGACTAAATTGTTATGAAACCAGAATGTTGGTTAGTTTCTTGGATACGTACAGCTGGCAGCTCACTGGTTTTCTTAAACTTGCATCAAATTTTCATCGGTTTTTGATTTGGAAATTTAAAGAAATTATATGATGTATTTCTCATCTGATTGTAAATAGTATCGCTTGTAAGTTGTTCAAAGCACTGATTCAAATTTCGTTCAGAGCGTTCAATAAAAATTTGAATTTAGATCAATACTGGACCGAGAAACTTGTTTCAAAGCCAAGTTCGAGATTTCAGAAGCAGGCTTTGGGGCAACAACGGATTCGATGATATTATCAAAGCGATCCAACATGCTAATATCGGTTTCTATGGGCGGTAAGTGCTATCTATAATCGTTCATCATGAAACTGCACCAGCTCCGAATTTCAAATTGCATGTTACTGCTGCATGGAATGAGATCTGTGAGTGCATTAATTGTTTCCATTTGAAACAACAAATTAAGGAAATGAACAATCGTGCGGCATTCCTGTTGTACTGTTGCATCATCAATCGTTCAATGATTCATTATTGTTGCTATTCAGGCCCAGTCACAATCGACTGTAACCCACAATCCAGATCGATCGATTGTGCAACTTGAAATGATCACATAAAGATGTGATTGCAAATTATTTATCCTTCTTTGTTGTAAATATTTGCTTGTATATAACGTGGATTTCGTTGTTTTTATCTGGTTCTGGCTGTTGCGAAATTTTATTTTTGCAATAAATTACTGATGTGTGAAAGGTGTCCAACAGAGAATCGACAACTGCAACAATTACTTATTGTGTAGTGTTCGAAAGCACAGTTTCGGGTGGTTTATGTCTATTCTATAGCAGTTTCGTGACATTTCAATCTTTTACAATTCATTGTTTCGCATCATTGCTGAAATAGAATTGCGTCTGAGGATCGTAATTCATTCAATTTGATTGCACATCCGAGAAATGTGAAACACGTATGAGAAGAATTGTTCATTCGTGAAAATTTTTGTTAAGCGCTGTGGCAAAAGATATGGTTGTGCTGTTTTGTCGTGTAGAAATGACGCGCAAAGACGCTTGTTACGAATTGATCAACACGGTTACTTAAAACTTAGTAGATAAAAATTTGACGACTGGTAAGGTAAGATTGCAACGAGCCAAATATACGGACTGATCCCATAGAATAGGTTAAAGCCAACGGTTTAACTACTCAAAGCTGGATGTTTTCATAACTTTTTTTAAAATTGTGACGCTGCGAAAAATGTTCAGCTTCAAGGACTGGTTACCTTGAATCGTTTACGGTTGCTTTGAATTCGAGGAAGTTACATAAACAACCATGCGTTAATTTATTACTTATGTTATAAAATCGAAACTTTACATTTGTTCATATTTAACGGAAAGAACAGTTTTGGGATGTGATACGTTACTATTCAAAGGTTACATCTGCGATTAGAGGTTCCGAAAATATCAGGCATAACTGGTGACCTGATTTAATAGAGCAGTGGTACAGTGTGAAATCAACCATTAAAATTTCGTGCAATTTCATATTGTGACAGAACGCCATTGTTATGGTGCATTTTAACTCGGTTAGTTGATGGCAGCACTCTTCATCCTCCTATTTTCTGAATATCATTAGCTCGTCCGGGCCTAACAGGGTTTTCATTCGTTTTAACAAGATTTTCGTTCTTTTTTGCTGCTACAATAATTACTCTCATAGCTTTTATCACCGAAAGTGTTCTCTTTTGCTAACTTCTCATTCATTTCACTCAACAAGTGAAGTCAGATTCTCATTCTATTAAATACACTCTATAATTGATCATTTGACCGTCGAACGTTGTTGAGCAATAATATTCAATTGCTGTATTGTTGATTGCGGCTGTCAACACTCGTCAACGTATCCAGTAAATAGTATATGCTATAGAATAAGAAATTGGTTCGTACTGTGAAGTGAAATGAGACGAAGTGAATGAGAAAAACTCATCAAGCGAACGATACTCGCATGTAATAGCTATGAAAGTGAATACAACACGCCTAAAAAGATTGAGAATCCATCTGAAACAGTTCGAAGTGAGCGTCTCATGGACATTTCATGCAATCATATTCGATTTTAATAATGAGCAACACAACGGTCTAAGAGAAAGCTTAGCCATGTCGAAAACCATACGTTTCGGTGAATTTTATTCTGAAAGAACATTGAAAAGAACATAAAATATGCATTCTCTTCAGGAATTACTTATGTTTGAAGTAATAAGCATCATTTCGTTCGAAAACGCTAGTGGAGAGATCTGTACCGTATTTTCACGAATATAAATCCTCTCCCATTGCTATAGACACCTCTGGAAGAGCCTTTAATAAAGGACATCATTCAGCAGAAGCTCGTCTCGAAGAGCCATTCAAAACATTATAACAGGGGCATACATCCAAGAGAATACAATGAATAGGCGTATTTTTGTGCATATGCATTACGTACGATATTATCCAATTAGAACAGATTGTTGATAAGAGAAATGAAACAATAGCAGTTATTCAATGCGACATGCGCCGACGCTCTTATCTTAAGCAGAATCTTCCCTGTTCAAGGACTTCACCTCTCTCAGAGTGGTATCTTCAGGTCCACCTGTGCCACCGATTGGAACGTTTGGCGGTCTGAAGTCAGTTCATTCATCAAAACCATCTCATTTTTTTGAATGGTTGCGTTCCCTAACTTAAGTGTATATTACTTCTTCATGAAAATGAACAAATCATCGTCGTCATATGATAGACTGAGGGACGGATATAAATTCAAAACTGTAGATCGGTTGTATGATCGAACTGAACTAACGGTTTTATTTGTCGTTTTCGTGGCGATTTTTTCACACAATTGAATTCCGTAACTATCCATGAACACATTATAATCTGTAAAACTTCTTATCCGTGAATGCATACGCGGGCATCCAACACTTCTCAGAATCAAGCAAGTGCATGATGCTCTGTCAAAATCAAAGTACCATTAAAGAAAGAGATATTAAACCGATTTCGCTGTACGATTTGAATGCGATTGAAAACATAACACGACCATATAGTGTTGGCGTAATAGTAAAAATAACTGACCGTTTCTGGAACGAGTGAATGTTTTCGGTAAATTTGCACATGAATACTTTATGCAAATGAGAGTGAGTAACAAAGAAAGAAACATAAATAAATTACGGTTATAACTATGATGAAAAATCTCAAGATACCCAGTTTTTATCAAAAATTTTCATGCGAAAGTAAGAACGAATTAGTATAACGACCGGCAAATCGCTTGACAAAAGGCATAAAGTGCCATCGATTTATATATCTGTGTTCTGCTGGTTCTTACCCAACGTGCAGATTCGCGATGAAATCTAAAGTGTTACGAAATCCTGCTTCTCATTCAAGCCATAATCCATTTCATACAGCGAATCAAGTCATAAAATCTAAGTGACTGTAAGCCTTCTTCTTCGCTCACTTCCAACACTGCAACGCTGTGCTGTACATGTGATACTTGAGTCTGATGAATGATGCTTTTCATGACTCTCTGAACAAATTTCTGAAAATCTTCCAGCCTAAAATCTTCTATGCTCGATCTCTTGTCATCATTAGCTGAGTTCATAGAACGCGCATACAAGATTAGTGATATCCATTTGTTTGTACTCATTGCGTATCACACAGTGATGTTGGATGCTTGTATTTGCTTCTGTGTAAATAAAGGTGAGTTGATGCAGCCGTGGACTAGCAGCACACCAGCACTTGCTTGCGTTCATTCTGTTTGCTGATGATTGCGTTCTAAAGTCGGAACCAATGCGTACAAAACCGGTCGTGAAAGCATTCAGCTAATCCGTGTCGTCCCATATAACCACACACCCTACTAAGCACTGCTATCGATGCATATATACTAATAAATCGAATGATTATTTGTATCAAGTTTCATCGCTGATTTGCATCGTTTTGAGCGTGCTACTATGCGACCAGTCAGTGAACGACTCTCCAACATGATAACGAAGTCGCAATCCTTTCGGCACACTTTTCACTGCTCGAGTAAAAATTGTGTGACTTTCGCCTTTGCAATGTGGTAATAATGAGTTACTTCAAGTGAGAATTCCCTTTGTGACTTGTAATTTTGATGAATTTCCGGAAAGTTTGTTAATCTTAATCCTTCAACCAGCTTACAAGTGCTAAGTATGTGAAACAAGAATATTGATAGTTGTTTATTTACATATTTGATTAGCGACTGCAACTCGTCGTGAGTTTATGTCACTCTGTTATCACAAATATTACATTCTTCCCTCATAATCCTGCTCACTTAACGATAATAGCACTGGGAATTAGATGCTTTTAGAAAATTCTAACTTCGATCATTGATTTGGCGAGCACAAAGCTTTTGGGATACTCTCTCACTCTTACAGTCAGCGCAAAAATCAGCATTTTCGGAGCGTTAAATCGATTTCCATTAATGAATTATTTTTTATTAGATTAATTGAAACAAGAGCATCACATAAACACTTCCTTCACCTAATAACCAATTGACGTGGAATACCACACATTATCATGTCACATTTATAAATTTTGCAGAAACTTACCGCTATCATTTCAAATGTCAGATTATTCCACAGTCAAAGTATCATTAGCCAAGCGCAATAAGTGTAACTATGGATAACAACTAAATGGATTCTTAAAGTATTTTGGCGTCTTTTATACGAATTTCCATTTTGAACTGAGGAAAGTCACCAATTCTTGACCCATTTTTGCTACTTATTGGATGCATCATTGCATATTTTTCACATTGTTTCTTTTTGAATTTATATCATTTGATCATTTGACAAACTGCTATCACAAACGAAACTTGTTCAAATAAACTCGTTGAATGATTACATTTGTTCTGGATTCGGACTAAAAACATTTTCTACAACTTTATAATACTTACCTAAAACTGCTGTCCCAATTGTCACTTATTTTTAGGCAAAATCCATTGTGAGTTCTACGGTAAGCAGCTTGAGACGAAAGTAGGAACTTCATCGATAGACGAATAAGATTTTTGATTGCATTGTCAAAAGCAACACTTTTTTGTTTCGAATAGTTTTCGAGTTTGAGAGATGCGATGTGTTGTTGAGCACAACTGTACAATGACAAATGTTATTTGTTTGTTGATTCGAAGAGCAAAAAGAACAGCTGAAGAATGGTTAAGAGGAGGATAGATATTGCTTATTAACAGATGAAGATTCCATTCATTCAACTTTCAATTTCTTCGTTTCCCATACAGTTCGTTCTTTTGCTCAAAATAATGTACGTACGGGTCATTCATGCATTATTTTGAATTTTATGGGTCAGCCGTAAAATAAAGAGAGATGAGTGCTGGATAAGGATCATTCATTGAATCCGTTCTATCGTTTCAAACACTGCAGCTTGCTTGAACTGCGCACTTCACTGCTGCTTAATAGCAGTGCTAAAAGCAATCGAAACTTCGAATTTTGTCAACGATAATTGCACACAACCATATATCCGCGATCGCAACATTCATCAATAGGTTCTGCAACATCGGAACGTTGCGCAAATCAGAAAATTACATGTTCTTTCCCGTTGTCTGTTGACTCTGTGCACATCATATATCGTTTGAAATTTCGCTTGACTGCATCTAAATTTTTCGATTTTCAGCTTCAGGTGCAATACTAACATAATTCAGTTATATTCTGCGATCAGTTTTTGGCGATGAGTGCGGAAAAGACGTCCATGAACGATTCAGGTAAGTATCGTTTATTATAAGATTCACTTTTGATGTTACACTCATTTGTTTGTTAAAGACGTTCATTTGTTTAATGTCAATCGACGATGTTGCTCAGTTTGAGTGCAGTACCACCTTCTGCCTTTTTCATAGATTTCTTACTTTGACATCGAATTACTTCAATTAGTTCTCGTTAATTTCAGTTCATATTCTCTTTTCCATTCACGATCTTATCGTATAGTCCGTTTCTTTCTGTATTGATCTGCTTGACCAGATCCACAGTTCCTTCACTTCCACAAAATTTCCGTCAGTCCGTCTTCTCGAAATTTTCAAAAGACTGGTTTGTTTTGCGAGCTGATGAATGGTGAGGTAAGAATCGATGCCGTAAGCTACTCAAATTTCTAGTCAATCCCAACAAATTGTTTGATTTATAAAACCCATTCCAATGATTTTCGAATGCGTTTCACTTAAGATTTCGAAAGGCATAATCGATTCTTGCAGTTCTACTGAATGAGTTATTCGTTGATTCACATTCACTCGATCAATTACCGATAATTATTTACACAACGACGAACGAAAATAAAAATAAGTAAGTGTTGACAACAAAAACAAATCGATCTGTTTGCATTACCATGGATTCAGTTTTGCATTCACCATATTCTACACTCACTTATTGCCTTATTCGAGTTATCCGCACCGATTGCTTTTATTTGCTCACTTCAATTGATCAGACTGAATTTCATAATGGTCGCCGCTGAACAACTCAGTGAAGTATTCAACGTATGATTTGCAAGAGTTTTTTGAGATTTGGAGGAAAAATTTGAGACATGTGATGATTCATGAAGATGAATCATCACTCAACGAGAGGTTTAAAGTCTTAATTGTGGATGACTGAGCGTAGACGTTGAGTTGGAGAGTTGATGGGTTGATCCATTTTTGGGGGTAACAAAACGATCAACTGAATACTGACTTCGTTTATTAACACTTCCCAATTAATCATTTCAACAATGTCTCAACTACAAATTTCTCGGTACTAAAACGAACTCACAAGTCTCCCACATCGAATTTCGCAATCTTGCGAATTAATGGGATATCTCTGTTCTATTTTCTAACCAGTAACTTCCTCTGCGGCTCACTTAAAATCCTCCTTATGAGTAAAAAGCGGTGGAATGTGGTAATTTTAATATTTATGATTGTAATAGTCACTTTTGAAAAAAACTTGGAATTCTTAAACCAGTTGATAAATACGCGTATATTGCGTAGACGTCGATGCTATTTTATCGCGTTTTGTGGCGTTGTCTAATCTTTTCTGTCGACATATGTTCTATAATTCAGCCTTTCGAAATAATTTATTTTTCAACTATTTGTTTTTGATAAACATCCATCTTATAGGTCATATTACACTTTGTTTTTCGCTTGGTCTTCTTCCCGTTCATTCCTCTTCCAATATTCTTCATCGAACAATCATTTGACTGATTTTCCCAGTTCGAATCCTCGCATCCCTACCGAAATTTTCACATTTCAGAAAGCTTATCTTATCAATAATTTTTTGTCTTCAAACTTTCCCTGTTTATGAAGCCTACAATAGTTCCATCATCTTAAGTAAAGATGACTAACTGTTCTCAGTAATTTGTACTAACGGTTTGATAAATCATTGAGTGTTTTTGTCTATTGATCACATGACTTATTGTCAAGAATATCGTTGCTGAGTGGTTGTCATCGCAGAAGTAAGCTGTATCCGAAGGATTTCGTCGAGTAACGCAAAACAGAGGAGCGTGAAATGAGCAATGCAGAATTGAAGAGTGTAAAAGGGCATTGTGAAATCACATGAATAAATTGTAAACATGATTAACATTGAAGTGATGTTTAAATGATTCGTTACGTTCAAGACACGGTCACTCACCTTTATTCTTACGCCATTTATCGTCAAGTTAATGCGTTTTTTTCTCTTTACGAATGTTTTTTAAAAGAATACCTCCATTTGTGTGTTCTTTAAAAAATTTATTTTGGTCCTACTATGACAATAGAAGCGTCCACCCGCCTCTTAAATTGATATTCAATAGGGTGGTGGTACCTAGTAGATCCGGTGAAAAAATCACCGAAAAAAACACTGGCGTTAAATTCACTAAATTACCGCCTAGTAATTTCTTCGTTTTATTGTCGTGAGTGTATTTTTGTGTGCAATGTAAACGTCTTGTATTTGTCGGAAACGTAATGCTCAATGTAGACGAAATGCGTGCAACAAAATCAATTTATTTGCATTTACTCGATATTATTGCTGAACATTTCTCCTCGAACAAACAACTCCGCTTGCACTGCCCACTTTAATTGATCATTTCTTACCTCAACTCAGAGCTCGCTCGCACTTTAGAGCCTCACATTTAATCCTTCTTCACTCATTTCGATGTGCAGATAAGAGTTAGGGCCATTCCGTACATTCGAATACAGCTTGATCCCATCGTTTCACCCAATCAATAGGAAATAAGTTTAACAGCTGATCGTATTCCATGCTTGCATTAGCAACTTATGAAAATTTGATTGTTTGAATGGATGGGTTTACGATTATCATTTATTATGCTCAACCGTGAAACACTTCTTCGATTGATCACTCAATATCCCATGTGATCTGCTAATTAGTTCAGTGTGTCAGTGTTTCTCATCATAAGATTAACTGTTTATCCAAAGTCTGTTCTTTGAATTGAAGACTTTTCATTTTCGGTCAAATTTCTATGGGCATATTTGATTGTGAGTATTCCAAATTCATTACAACTCGATAAACATATGCTCGTATACTGATTGGTCATCTGGTGTGTTAATGAAAACATATTTTGATTACACTGACATAACATGAAGGGGAGTAGCTCGAGAAGTGGTAGTTCTTCGAAGACGAGAATATTATGCGATGCTGTCGTGGTGGCCGCAGCGAGAATGGAAGAGTAATAAATGAATATCATTCTGATTATATGACGAATCAGTCGTTCTTAAGAGAACTTTCTTCATTTATTCTTCATGATGTATTCACCACATTTAGTTGTTTATTAATTGATGTTCATTTGCACTTTGCGCAACATCTGAACGTTGCCGTTAACCAGTTTTGTTTTAAAATTATTCTCCATTTTATCATTATTTATCACCGAAGAGTGTTTCATTCTCCATTTCTTTTTGTCAAATATGAAAATATTTTGATTCATGAATGTTTCCGATTCATTTCCATCATTCCGCATTCATTCATCCACACATAATTCGGCGTTATTCTACTCAAGACGCACAGTTTCGTGTCTCTTACGAACATTTTGCTCTAATAATGTTGTCGTTATTTGTAAGGTGAAGTTATCTTATCTATTCGTGGTCGTGTAGATACTGTTTATTCATTTGTGATTTTGTTCATTCAGTTAATAAACGAAAAACTAAAAGTGTTATTCGAAGAGTATAAAAATAGTGGATCTCATCAACACAGCTGATTCTTTAACAACGATTTATGGCGCAATGAACAGTCGATTACTTTATGTTAATCTGATAGTTTTGTTCGTAAAAAACAGCCATCTCATTAGAAGATCGGCCATAAAAGATGACTGATATGGGCAAAGAGACTAAAAGGAAAATGAAAAAAGCAAGGAAAGTGTGGAACAGAGCCACAAGATAACTCAACTCTACCAAAATGTGTGAAGAAACTGCAAAATCTCACGATAGCTGAGATAGGCGAAAGTCATCGCGACTGATATAAAATTACGCGAGTTATTGGTTATATTAATGTTAATGATGGCATGATGATTGCACATTAGATAGATGCACCGGTATATTAATTGTTGATTGACCTTAAAAGTATGTTTAGTGTTATCATAGTGATAGATATCTTAATATAACTATGTTTGTATCATTATTTACATTCATATAGCATTATCATACTCTGTACGTTTAATTAGACAATAACCTTCGTAGTTGTTCGATTCCATCTGTTTGAAACACCTCTTTTCGATTGCAACTGGATGGATATGTGATGTATTCATCTGCGTGATGTATTATGCAGTAATGTCGGTTCGTACTCGATTTCACAACTCTTTCGTACGGCTGGAACAAGATCATCGATACTTGATAAAATTGTTGTAGTATGTTATTTGTAATCTGAATACAGTCCGCTCAAGAACAGATGAAAATTATTTGTTCATTTACTTGTCGAATAAATTTCAGCAAGTGATATTTATCTTAAAGTTGGCGAATAGAGTGCGTTCATTTTATGGTGACTTTCGTTGGTAGTATTTTTTGAGAGATCTGAGGGCAAGTACTGATGAAACAATGCGCATGAGCGTTGAATATCCATATTCTTATTCCTCATAACAAACGTTGCAGATTGAAAGTTTGTCTTAAAATTGTCATTTGTGTTGAGGATGGTTCCGATTTGCAGTGGATGATGACTCATTGATGAATGTTGTTCGATCGAAAAACTATTGCAGAAGTGTTTGAAGATTTCGTTCTGATTTTGTTTCATCTAAACGATTTCGTCTCAGAAAACATATTCATTCATTGGTTCGTGCATTCTCTGTCTCACATCGTTTATCTTCCCCATTTCTTGTTTGTTTGCGATTCGCTCAGAAATATTCATTCTTTATTTCTTTTAATTCATCGCTTTGTTTGATGGTATTAATCGATTTCGTCGTCTCCTTACTTTTTATTCCTGTTTCAAACATCCAGTTTCATTTTTGTAGCGATATGAGAAATCTATTCAATCAATACATTTTAAGCATCGTACAACATCAATGAGAATGCTGGAAGCAACGACGAAAGCGTTCAAAGAATTAAAAACCGAACGCATTGTGAAATCGCTTTTATTGTGAATAATTCGCATGGAATTTTATTCAGTTTGAATAGCTTGATTTTTTGGTGAATGTTTGTTCCCTTTTATGGGCAGTTCTGGATGGTGTCTATGACAGTTTTAATGCAATGAGAAGAAATGTTTTTGAATTGATCACTATCAAAAATAATTCCAAATTTATTGGAGATATTAATCGTTTTAGTGCTTCATTTTTGTTGAGTTTTTTGCTTGAGTTCTTCCCATTCAAGTATTCGTTATTCTTCATGATTTCAATGAATACCTCGAAACGATGATCATTCGATGAATAATTCTGAATCATTTTCATATCAAAATGTGTTCAACAGCTATATTATCATAGGTAGCGTTTTTCCGCTATTTAGCCATTTCGTTTCGTCGCATTAAGAAATTGGTTACAATTTGTTGATTTCGGTCGTCATATTATTATACAGTCGTTAAATTGCTATGAATGAAATCATCATAAATTATGATAATGAACTTTACAACCCATCACTTCCTTCAGTAAAAGTTGCGCTCTAATATTTGATCAACTAAAACCTTGATTTATTTTTTTCATTCAGTGCTTACCAAGTGAATTATCCGGAGTGAGTGATTATCAGTAGTTGTCAGTGATAGCCATCCGTTGGGGTGATTTTGATCAAAATCATGATACGCTATCGATAGATAATAGCAGTCTGATGAGTACTTCATTGCCAAAAGCTTATATATTATACCATATATATATATATATATATATATATATATATATATATATATATATATATATACAAATTTCTGTTTATACGAGTTATTTTGAGTAACAAAACACAAACAATTCCTCCTGCTCAACAACAAGCACATCCATAATAATAGTAATAATGATAATAATTATTCTATTACCATTGTCGGTCAGATAATTGTAATAGAATTATTGTGTTCGGCTTATTATAAACGAATGGTTAGACATGACTGTAATGGTGCACGATGAAAGGTAACTGAAGGTCACTCATCACATCGCACATCTTCCAGTCAACACTAGAATGTGAGGAGGACTGAAGTTATTATTGCTGAACACGTATTAATTATAATTACCCTCTTCATAACTTTATTATAAGTTCATTTCGCTGAATGTTATATTGGCAGTACACATAGCGGTGGTGAAATTCCTTTATTGATTCGATCGAACTTTCAAATTATTGATTTCCTAAAGCATATTATTGAAATCCGTTCGGAGTGGTATGTCTGCTTAAATATTTCCCTTTTCCCAAGCAAAAAGCTGCTATCATAATTGAGCAAAAATTTATGGTGCTCATAAACGATTAAGAAGTAATTATGTGAAATTGCTTGCTGATAATCCTCATCAATCTTATGTTTTGTATTGAATGTTTTGTATGTTGGCTCTGAGATATACGTAAGCCGCTTTTATTTCCAGTTCATTTTAAAGATCCTATTATTTGTTTTTTATTCATCCTTGTTTTCTTGCTCGTAATTATCGACATACCTCCTGAGTAACCTTCAAATTAAATCATTCCGCAAAATGGCTCGTAAAATCGTGCTTTATCCTACGTTTTCACTCTGATGCAATCAACTAGCACTATTGCAGTAGTCATTTCCTTCCAACAAACACTGTGTTTTGTTATCTTACCAATTTTGAAATCCTCTCTCCATGAAAGGCGATCGAATTTATCTATATAATCATTCAATTTCAAATAGCGGAAACAATTCAATCAATTTCTTGTCACAGCATTGTCCATTAGTTATCGAATTGATTATTCTTTATCACCGATTCATTGAACTGTCAAATATTCGAGATGCACACTCGGAAGTAGTATACATACATACATTGTAATACATTCATCGAAAATTACTTCGAAATTCAAAATATTCTATTTGAAGTTCGGATTGCTGAACAATGCAATTGTTGTTTTCGATTCGATTACTAACTGCTTATCGACGTGGTAAACAGTGGTTCCTTCATACTTCCTTTATTTGTCATACCTCTGTGATCCATCCGGTTTTGTTTTATATGTTACATTCATCGAGCAAAAATTCATTCCGAATCGCCGTTCATTTACAAGAACTACTTTAGCGGTCGCCCCCAAATGTCACTTCCACTCATCATCTCTCTTCGTTTCACATCTTAATTGTTATTTTCTTATTTGATATTATATAAGACATATATTCATTGACAATTTAAATGTACCTTCATGCGTCGTCAATGCTTGCTTGTTTGTGTATTTGTGCGCATGTGTTTATTATGTTATGTATGTGATGGATTATTTTTTCAATTAACATTATTCTCCTCATCAGTAAATAACTGGTTTTCGATTGTTGATGTTTTCTTCTTATTCTTCAAAAAATTCCTTCATTTTGTCATGGAATTGGCGTTTGTGAGTGTGTGACTTATAACTGACCATCTTTTATCAATAACAACCGAATGACATTTTCATAAATGCTTCAGCTTTTCGTTTTTGACAAATTCGCTATTGGATCGATACGACCAATCGAACTGTGTACACTTTCTTTCATTCATCTCCTTACATATGCTTACGTTTAAGTAACTGTTAATTCATTGCTACCTCAAATCTTCTCAAAAAATTAATTGAAATCATCGGAGGCTGACTACTTGTTCATTGCATCCGATGCCTTAATGAGTTTGATCGAAACCGAAATTCTTTCAACACCTATTTGTTTGTTGATTCGTTTGTTTGTGTGTTCATCACTTGATTTATAATCAAATTAAGAACACGTATAAATGGTTTTTTCGAAGCCTACGTTTGATTACTGCTAATAAGTGATATTTGTGAATCGCTTTTTGGGTTGTTTGTTTTCTTTTGTCTGCATTATGTTTTCGCTGCAAATTACAAGGAAGAACCGTAACGAGTTGCACACACTATTATCGCACGGTGTGAACGGTGAGACTGTGCAGTCCATACTGTGAGTGGATATACTGTCAGCGCATGAACACCACCTCCACATGCTTCACATCCATAATCCAAATGTTAATTTTCGAGATTTGTCGATTGTCACATTTCGTGAGTAATCGTAAATGTCAAGAAATGTCGTCTTGAATATCACTTAAAACTTATTTTTTACGGACATTGCTTCATTTCGATTCATTAGTTTATGCACACACCGATAATCATCTTTCTGTCCGATATGACGCACTCGCTATTGAACCAAAATGATGTTTTTTGACGACTGATGGAATGTGTTGTTGAAGAAATTGGGTTGTTTTGAAACAGTAATGAAAAATTGCGATGAAATGATCGTAATTAGTTAATGATTAAGAATTGATTCGAATGGGAACTGCTTTGTTCAGATGAAGTATTGCCGAAGAAGGAGATTGAAGGCTGAAACAAGAAGACACACCCTTCCTTCTTTCAATTTCTTTCAATGATCAACGCACAAATGCATTTTACTCAAGTACATTGATTCACTATACGTACCATCCACTCATTTTTGATTCTTTTTAATCGTTTTCTATCCTCATTGCGCACGTATACATATCTGGATGATCCACACTGATGGGATTGATACGACTATCAGGTGATCGATTGATTAGAAAAAGGAGTGATTCCTAACATCACTAATCAGCATGCTTATAATTAGTTTGTATAAAATATTAACGTAATAATGTGAAATATTACGTAATTTCATTCAATTTTTGATATCCTATATCGTTTAGTATGGAAACATTACTACAGATGAATATCAAATGCGCACCCGTATTGTGTTTGTGTGTGCAGCATTGAAGTTGGAGCTAGAGAAATTATTCGCGTTTGATTGATTTGCATTTTCTTTGCGTCTAGATGCGATAATGATATGATAATGAGAATGATGATAATTTTGTCATTGTAATATGATGGCGTTGAGCGTTTTAAACTGCATTTAATTTGTTTCAATACCGATTCATTTCCATACGATAAATTATCTCAACATTTGATTATTCATTTATCAATGTCACCAGTTTGATTTTCAGTATTTTATTTGAACGTTTATAGCGTGTCGTTTTACAACCAAAAGCTTTTATTCCAGATAATTATTGTGTAATTGTTATTGTTGCATTAGCACACGCATCAATGTTTTTATGATATAATTCATTTAACTCAGTGTTTCTTACGCTTGCAAGCTCCATTATCCTCTTCGATGATCTGTCTGGCAGACCGTCATCACTTCCCTCCATCCCTCACCCTCCTCCCTCCCCGCCCACTACAAAAATTTACTGTTCCCACGCATTGCATCGGGAACAAGTCAGGAACAACAAACCGATCCCGAAATTTCTCAATTGCTTGAAAGAAATTAATTTTCTGGGATGGAACAAGTATATTCACAGATCAACTGCAGAAAGAATATGAACCTTAGCAGCTAGCAACGAAAATCAATGAAAAAATCATTGGTCAACGAAGAAAATATTGGAATTTATCAACAAGTTACCCCCTGACCATCCAAATTACCCTGCAAAGGGTAAACAACCCCCCCCCCTCCCCTCGCCCCTATAAGAAACTCTGAATTAAGTGAATGATTTATGATTGATCTCCATTCATGCTTAATGAACATAACTAATTTTCAGCATCCAAACGAACGACCACTAACTTGAGTGATAACAGTTCAAGAGAACTTCTAAGCGCATCGTCAGACTCAAGCAAGCCTCCTCCTATTCCCAGTGTTCCACCACCGGATATTACCGATTCTCAGTTATCTAATATTTTTGGTAGCGTATTCAGTTGATTTGTCGCACTGTTTCACACTGCGGCTAGTGTATTTGTGTGTTTCACTTTTTTATGTTAGCAGTGGTTTATGATCGGTTGAGATTGAATGAAGCGATAAATCGAAAATGTTACAGCAATTCACATATTTTCTCATATCTCCCGTCGAAATGAATTGCGAAACCATTCAAAACCATTCGTTCCGTATTTTGGTGCTCTTCGTAATTTACGATTTCAACCCGAACGTACAACTGTTCAATTTCCTATACAACCTTACATTAGAAGCGATTGAAAATTGTTGCAAAATGGGTTCAGGAAAATGATCGATCAATACATTTATTACCCACAATAACCATGACAATAAAATCGAGAATGGTTACACCAATAATAATAACACTGATAATCTAAGTGGATTGATAAAAACAACCGTGACACCAACAAAACTTCGAACCAAGAAAAATAAATATAATCCGTAATTAAACGTTCAGGAACAAGTAATTTAACGTCAACGAAGCGATCGCTTAACAGTACCAACACGATGACCACAAAAGTTGAAACAACCGTTCGTCAGTGGTCAACTCCAGTGCAAAAAGTTGTTGAAGGACAACCGCCGAGACCAGTGAGTTTATTCACTGATATCTCATTAAGTAGATGGAAGAGATTGATTCTGACTGAACTGCGACTATCTTTAATCATTCTATTGCTCAGCTTGAAGAATATTTCATTGCACTTGAGGAATTTAACTTCCTTTACCCAGCTCTTCATTCCTCTTGACACCTGCCCTTACAATCGCAGCTACGTTGTCGTAGCAGTTGAAATTACATTAGATTTCTAACAAGAAGAACACAAAGAACACAAATTTTTCCCTTGTGTGAATTTTAATCATTGAATTAATTCAATTATGTGGAATGTTGCTCGTTCCATTCGAAAGATATTTTGCGATTTTTGTATGTTGATTCACTGATTAATTCGCAATTAGTATTCGTTCGAAATTTTTCATGAATTAATGGCAAAATACCAGTCAGTCATGCATTCTAACGATTCCACTATATTCTCACTTGTTGAATTACGCTCTAAACAATAAAGGCACTTGAAAGATTCGAATACTCCAACTTTTTATCTATTGGTTTCGAGCTGAATGAAAGAAAATGCAAATTTTTATCGAGCGATTCAATAAATCATTGTATTCAATGAATCCGGCTATTTTATGAATGCTGTTCGTTATGCGATATAATGTTTCTCAAAGAATTGCATGACAACCTTCATTCAGCTACACCACTGTCAGCCACATATAATGAGTGCAAAAAAAAATGTTTCTACCATAAACTGGTCGTTGTTACTGCAAAAGGTAGACGAATACATCTCTGACAATAAGCAATCCGTTTACGTTCCCTTTTCTTCTCCAAATCGCTATAGAAATCTTATTTTTGTTATGATTGAATATACCTACAATAGTATCATTCCCGTTGGTGTCGTGATCGCATTCCAGTACATTCGAGCAGTTGTAATCATATTCTTATATGTCGACTATTTGGCTGTTTACTGATGTCAGTTCATCCTTTGTCTTACATTAAAATTAGAATTGTTCCAAAATGATTCCAACCTCAATTCTAAATAAAGCATTTTACATTGTATTGTTATAAATTTCAAAATTTCTATTGCTTCCTCCATCACCTGTGGTTTATTCAACGCGGATACAACTTGTTTTCCGTTTTTGTCAGAAAATTTCATTGATCAATTCATACGCTTTTTGGAAATTTCTCTCATTTTTCGTCTTGTTATGTTGATACCTATCAATATAAACCAATATGGTGAATTCAAAAGTTGGTTTTTGCGAAAGGCATAGATTTATTTGAGTAGACGATGTGTTTGAGCGGAGGTACATGATGATTTTATGATGATTAAATCGAATATCAATTTAAATGTGATCAATAGAAAGCCAATTTACGTAATAATAGATACGAAACAGGTTTTCGAACTACGATGTATCTTGATGTTTCGTTATTAATGAATGCTATGTATGCATCGCGTTGTATACCATACATATATGTATGTGTTTCACGATGACATTGATGTCTCGATTTTGATTCTTCGCTTTGATATCATTCAGCGTTATTTAATCTGTTAATGTTCTACATTCATTTGCATTTTATTATCTTCCGTGTTTATTCTGTCTATCACCTGGGATATTGGTGTTCGTGAAAATATTCGTCGTTCATATTCTCACTGCTTTATTGGTGACGATGAGATTCGTGAATGATTTTGATTGCTGACTAGAAATTGCATTGATTGGCTTCTATCGCCTTCCTGCGTGATGCAACACAAACGTTATTTGATGCAGCTGTAGTATTGTGACCATTGTTGTGCTCAATCAAGACTGATAATTGTTTATCACTAATTCATAATGAATCAGCAAATTAACTATCGACGATTTTCACCGAGGTTCATTGAACGCCTCAGAGTTTTTGTACGTCTCATTTCTTATTCGTGTAATCTAACAATTTTAGCCATCCGATATTCTATAATCTTAAACGAAAATCGTAATTCCGAGTTAAATCAGCATTCAAAACTGTGCTGAACTATAATTTTGTGAATTACAGTCATTTTGAAATTTCATCTCGAATATTATAGCCCATTGAATGCACAGTGAAATCTTTCGATTCTTGTTCACTTATCACACTTTGTTGTTTCACCCAGCCATGTACTCCTGCGATTAAGCTTTGACAATGCTCAACTACCTTTCGAGAGTCAGTTTTTCCATGAAAGAATAATCCTTGTGCGGCAATTAAACGTGATCATTCGAAACAAACTGAACAGACGGAACTATTTTCATATTTTTCGCCAAGGATCATTGTTTTTCATTGGTTTATTTTCAAATTTCCGCAGTACACTAGAAAAGTAATTTGTGAGAAAGACGTGTCAAAGATGAACAATAAAAAAAAGACGAAGATAAATTGAAAAGATGAAATTTATACACTTCGCTTGCAACAGCTGTCTGGAAATCGAAGAATTTTCATGTGCTGAATTGAATTTATTGACATCGGTTTCATTTTCCAGATGAATTGTTCAATTTTCATGACTGAATTCTCAAACTATTAATCGTATCAATTCAAATTTCTCATCCAAAAAAAATCAAATGTAGTCGAAAAATCATTCATCAAATAGTTGAAATGAATGCTGTTAGATAATCCGATCATTAACATGAATGCTCTTCTTAAGATCTTAACATGAGTTTATTTCAGGAAGATAATCCGACCACAATAACCGGTGAATCAAGAAGAGCCGACATAAGAACGATCACTCCGAACTATAAATATGGCACTGAAAAATCAGTTCGTTTTTTCGATTCAACATCTCTGCACTCATACCCAAAACCAACCAGTATTCCACTCAAAATTTTGTGGTGTCAGGCTTGCGTAATTATATTCAGAAATTTTGAGAGATGCGATGCTCAAACACACAAATCAATTTACTATATGTACACTGTCTTAATGTCAGTTTCGGGAAATTGAAATATCAGTGGAAAGGTTGTGATCATACCATGAATTTCACGCACCGTGTATGACCTCGAACGAGATACTGAATTTGAAATATGTCAAATTTCAGTCTTACGAAATGAAATTTGGTTCCTCCACAAATCTTCCTGAAGCAGTTGGAGATTATAAGGTGATCAGTTGTTTTCTAATAGTACCGAAATTGAAGCTCACTCAGATCAGTTGAAGAGCGTGATTCCTCTTCTGTCCTGAAATTTATATTCACTGCAGTCAGTTTTAAGTTAAACTGCACGTCTGGAAAAGAGAGTATTGAAAATGTGTGAAAATGAGGTGCAAGCCATTGATAGAACGTATTCCAGTCGTTGAAAATAATGCAAGACAATTCGTCGAAGCATTTTGCGGTTGTTTTAGCAAAAATTGCCAACGTTACCAGTTGCACCAAAACATTTCTTGTCCCTCTCAACGCCAGTCATAACCCTCAAATTGCTACGTCCGTTTGTATATGGTGGGTTGTGCACTAATTGATATTCCATGCAAACTTTCGATAATATGATTGACTGATCAGTACACGCTCAAAAGGTGCACTGTCAAGAGATTCGCTGATCAATAGAATACTTTCTGAGACGGTGCTTTGTCAGGATGGGAGAAGAACGACGAGTTAATGTCATGTTATCGCAGTGAATGATTTAATTAAAAACAATGTTGAGGTGAAAGAGACGCAAGATCATTTCAAGTTACAAATAATCGATCCAAAGGTTGTGTCTAATGCAAATATGCCAGCATCGTCCGGCACTGTTCCAGCTGCCTATCATCGAAATATTGACTTTCCCAGTGAACACAGCAAACGTTCATTCTTAAAGCTTGAACCAATGGAACAACGCAAAATACGTGTATGTTTCTAGTGACTTCCTTTACGACTCTTCATACACATCTCATTCGCAGACTTTAGAAGTTTTGCAAAGCAGTTATGTCTTGCAACAATCAAATTTCATCATACCGAACTGAAAGACAGCGTTCAAAAATTTCAAACACGCAAATGACAGACAAAACTAACGTCAAATGACTCAGTCTCATCTTACTGAAACATAACATTATCATGTTTAAGCAATCATGCCTGATAGTCTTGTTACTTTGCGAACATTTTCACTTAAGTTGTTCTACACGAAAGCTGTACGTTCGTAAACGACAATCATATTATTATTAATATAAAAGTTCCATTGAAACGACTGTGAGTGAACAGTGTGCCCAATCCAGTCATGAATGATTCTAAGGAATTTTTAAAAAATTCCGTTAACAATAAATTTTTGATGTGCAAAAGCATTCCTTACTTATATTTGTTCAGTCTTCTATGTTTGCAAATACATTCAAATTCCATTTTGCTCCTTTCTAGTCGGCAACCAGTTTCGACGTTTTGAGAGTATCGTTGTTTTTTCGAAGTCTACAGTTTATGTGTTTGAACAAATCTTACGGCCTTTTACGACTCATTCGTATGTTGTAAGAATGCAATTTCTAATGGGTTTCTGAAATTTGAAGACCTGCCCCTGTTCTTGCAGTCACAAAGAAATTATTTGGTGTTCCGTGTGCAAAAGGAGATAATAAAAGTTCACAATACATTATGTAGTCCAAATACTTAATGATCGATCACAAATACGATAAGAATGCTTGAATTTAGGCTTAAAATAATGATGTTTGTGCTAGGCGGGATATGATGCAGGCATATGATCCTTTTGCATCGCATCCATGAGGATTATTGCACGAGTGTTTTACTCATGTCAGAAATCATTTTTGGTCATGCGATTGGCTGAAAGATTGGATAAAGTCATTTTTGCTTATGCAACTAACAGTTAAGGTCCGATGATGCATTAATGAATATGTTAATGTGTTCAAAATGATTCACAATAAAAATATTGAATGAAGTACAATTTGAAGTCGACCCAAACTCGCCCGATAACAACAAGTGCGTATCTCACCGAGAGTCTCGATCGACATCGTGAGATGGAAGCATCTCGATTGAAGGAGTATTTGAGGGCAAAAGAAAGTGATGCCAATAAGCCGTGGAATAAACCTGATTGGCCTGCTTCAAAGGTATCACAATGATTCCAGCACCTTACCCTTACGCTCACTGAAATAGTTCGAATATTCTGAAATTTTATCCATTATTTGAAGATGCGAAAATTTCTGTATCATTTTCATGTGTAACGGCATTTATTGCAATGAAAATTTTCAAAGAATCCATCCAATATCCATCATGAATTCTGTCTTACTGCATGGATAGAAGTTTCCAGTTCGATCATACAAAATGAAATTTATAATTGCTTGATTGATGTTTTCGATATGAAATTTAGTTTTTTTTTTGCAGTGGAAATCAATTAAAAAAATATCCGTTAGTGAGGTAATTTTACATTCCGGACAAATACTTTCCATAAGTGGTTTGTTATTGCGAGCTTTTATCGTTGCAGGGAAGACAAGACAACGAGGAAAGTATTAGAGAATTGGAGGAGATCAGAAAGGTGATGATTGCACATTCAGTTCACTCGTTCTATTTATTTTTCGATTGCATCACTCATAATTATGAGTTATTTCGATGTACGTTGCAGACAGTTCAGCATGTCATCATCGATATTTTTCGGTCATGATTGGATTTGAAGTCTATAATGCAACTGAAAATTTAATTTTGGAACAAATTTTGAACACATTCAAAAGGATATTCGAATATTAAATGTGAAAAGACTGAGATTGTCAAATGATTCAAATAACTCGAATAAAGTCAATCAGTCGCAGATATGTAGATCACTGTGAGTGGGAATATACCGAAATCATGGTTCATGAATTATTTTTTGATAATTAAATCGGCAAACAAAAAAACTCAGTGTGGGAAAGAGGGTTGATTTTCGGGTGAATTGAGAGTGTAATTGAGGTGCTTGATGGATGAATAATGCTACGTTGATTTGTGCCTCATTGCATTTAATCTGCATATAGCAAACATCATAAAATAAGCGATTAAATGGTGCAGAACAATCATTTATCATGCCCATATATATTTGTGGAACCTGAATTATCCTCTCATTTTACTACTATTCACTCATTCAAAATCTGTTCCTCTCAAACTGATCGTTCATATTTAAGAGAGTTATCTGTACTTATTGAATCCATTTTGACATTGATAAATTCAACTTCGAACATCTTACATTTACTCTTACAACTTACAACGCCATCTTACAACTTTACCACTGCCTATATAATCTTTGTATTTCGACTTTTAATTTATATTGCAATATTTTCAACGTAAGTGAGCGATTCACTATGAGAAACATCTCCGAACAAATTGCTTCCCTCGTTCAGAATGTCATATATTGCGCACTTCTCTCAGCGAACGTCTGAAAAACTGCCACTCCGATCCTAACGAACCAATTTTTTTAGGTTCCATTCATTATCACCAACACTATCGTTAGCATTATTATTGGTCGAATGTTTTGCTATGATTAAATGTGATATTTGATTTTCAGACGATCGAATCACTTCAGAAGGTTACTTACTCAGTGTGTGATACTTGCAACATTTTCCTTTCGAATGCACCAATTACTAACACCAAGTTTCTTATATCAATTACAAGCACTTTCACTCTTTATGTGCACCGCTGCCTTCATTATTACTCAAATTCAACATTTCAATCAGTTACTACTCAATCCAAACATCCCATTCTCTGAATAACTAGCCGCATTCATTACTTCGTCATCATCCTAAAATGAAAAGCGGAAAGAAATTGTATGGTTGTATGGTTTGATTAAAATAGAACAATCGTGGGATTTAGCAGGTGTAATTTAGTTCAAGCAGTTATGTGATTATTTAGTGGTATGTGACGAATCAAAAATTACTTTGAAGTCACGAAAAAAATCTGATTTCTAAAAGTATCCGAATAGATTCAACGACTTTGCATCATATGACTGAATCGAACTTGTTACTGTGATGATAACTTCACCCAAACTTAAT
The DNA here is from genome assembly GCA_035041965.1 of Anisakis pegreffii. Lineage (NCBI taxonomy): Eukaryota > Metazoa > Nematoda > Chromadorea > Rhabditida > Anisakidae > Anisakis > Anisakis pegreffii. The sequence continues at coordinate 82,488 of JAPYMA010000402.1, forward strand.
GGTTTTTTGTTTCATCACTGCGTGGATGTTTTTCGTTTCATCGGCTAACATCACATCGTTTGACTATCTCACTGTTAACACCATTTTAACGGAACTGAGACAGAGATTAAATGGCTTGGTAAGGGCCATTATACCGAAATTATCCGTGGAATGGGTTTGGTTGGTACGAATAAAAAGAAATGCTATCAACAAAATGCTCCTCTACTGATGATATGCCGATTTATTGATATGTTCTATCTGAAACGACCACTTTACCATGATCAAATATATAAACTGTTTTGCATGTGAGTTATCAATTCACTCTTCCTTTCCCCTTCGCATTATTCACACAATTTGAATTATATTCATATTTCATCGATGGATGACTGTACTCTATGATTTCTATTAGAAAATGATCTCAGTTCGAAGAAATTTGAAGATTTATGAGCAGTTATTATTGTATCATTCTCACGAAGAACACAAAAAGTACTGTTCCATCAAAATGGATAAGGTTAATCCGAATGAAACGAATCACACCATAGAATGCCAACCATTTTTTGCGCAGTGAATGATGGATCATAGTGCCATTTTAATTTCAGACAGGTAGAGGTGAACCGGACGACAACTTCGATCTCGTTGCAGACAGTCGTTATTTAATTGAGGTAACGTTTTGATGAAATTCTTCCGTTGAATTTACAAGCCACTTTCGGATTTTACTTAATCAGAAATAAATATAGTGTCTGGCAATTCATTAAGCGATCTCTGTCACCTTATTCCTCTTGAATGATTTACAGCCTTACTTGTTAATAACGACGAGTCAATCAGTCATCAGAATACCTAAATCTATAGTACTTATTCGATTTCTTTCATTTCACTCCCAAACATTCTTCAAATCGTGCTTTACTATTACATACAAAGGAGGGTTTTAAATTACCATTGATATGAGAAGGCATCATAAAAGATGTTAGTCTTGAATGCTTTGTTAATTAATTGCACAAGGATGCACGATTATATACTGCAAAAATATCGTCACTTTCTCTTCGCAGTTTCATTCTCATTTTACATTCAAATCAACAATACTGTTTACTAATTAAAAATTAATGGTATGCAAACACATACTACGCGAACAATATGTGCTATTATTATCATTGCATACCATTTAGTTACGAAAGAAATACTCGTAACAGCCATGATTAATGGACTGATTAAATACTATTATAAAAATTGACTGCAACGTAATTGTCATTATATCGTAGTAATAGTTCCAATATAATGGCTTTCGATGATAATGCCAATAGAGCAGTCGAATGAATGCGAGAATGTTTTTTGTTCTTTTTACAAACTAGCATTCGAGTGTTGAATATTTACATAGAAATCAATAACAGTATTTATTTATAAAGCATAACACAACTACATATCTATCTTATTAGTGATCCTAAAACCAAATCCAACATTTCAGCAAGTACAATAGCTGAAAGTCAGTATTGTATAATAGATTCTGTCCTCTTCTAACCTCACCTCACCTCCTCACCTCACTTCGTCGTTCGTCTCTATTATTCATTTATAATAAGTCACTACTCATCCATCCTATTCACCCAGTTACTTTATGATACCATGATTCATTTCGTTATTTGATAGTGTTTGTAATGGATAATATTGTAAGTACTTTCATATTCTATCACTATATATTTCTTATCAACAAGATATTGATTTGATGTACCATATTACTCATTGAATTCATCATGTTTTCATTGATTAATTAATTGGAATCACTTATCATGAAATAGTATCTCAACTCAACTGTGGAACTCTCAAATTGATGGTTGAAATCGAATTGCCATCAAGATATCATCGGAAGCCATTATATTAGAACCATTACTACGTATATGATGACAACTATATTACTGTAAATTTATAAATCAATGATATAACAGTTATTAAACTTATATAATAGTAATTAATCATGATTTTTCAATAGCTGATTATGTGATTTCTAAGCAAACGATTGAAGATGTTGGGGTTGTGCGATTTCAAAATTTATATTTCATTTTCGATTCTTCGGTAATGAAAGATGTTGTGAAACACTATCGTAATTGTTGGGTTCACTTATGTATTCTAATGTTCTTGCCCATTCGAAAGTTCTTGTGTAAAAATTCAGAATCCAATCATAAAATTCATTTGTTAATGATCAGTTCGGTGTTGACGAGAAATGCACAAAACTTGATGCAAAATGCTTCGGAGCGACAAATTATCGGTAATAGTTGAGGATTGTAAACATGATATGTTAATGGCGGTATTATCTTAAGATCATTTGTCTGTCATGATTTCGATAACTGTTCAGTTACTAAATTTAAGCAGGAAATGGCGTCACAAAGTGGTGGTGAGGTCAGTTCATCACTAGCGCAGCCACAAAAACAGTTTCGTTCTTCTAATCATGAGGTTAGTGCGTTCATTTCGTTTCCTCATTGTTTCATAACTCTATGGTTTACATAATGATCTAGAACCTTCAAGTATATCTTCCATCCCCACAGAAATAACTTTTCAACGAGAAATTGCCTCATCGACACGTTATATTTAAAATTAAATTCGAGTCGATAGGATGGTGCCTTTACGAGCCAGGAAAATGCAATCAGCTGAAAAAGTAATCATATATCAGAAAATACAATCAAAAAATGAAAATAAGTTATGACAAGCAAAGGATCAGTCAGATTTTGTAAACGGCGGCTGAGAGCAGTGAATAGAGTAAATGCAGTCGAGTAGCGGCAAAGTTTGAAGTGTGTTGTTATTGAATCGAGCGGAAACATCTGTGACCAAGTTTCGTTGTCGGCAAGAACTCAATATTCTGTCTATGTTCAGCTTTCTTGAACATTGCAATTGCAATTGTTTCAGTATTGTCTTTGATTAACTGACAATCAGTTATTGAAATGAACGAATTATTCGTTTGTGATATTCTTGGATCATTTCGTGAAATCAATACGATCATGAAAATGTTACGTGAGAAAATGTGGTTCAGTATAAATGCGAATATTTTCGAAACGGAGAGAGGAATGGAAAGTATGTGTTGGGAGGATTTATGACTGCGATTTGTATTCAACCAGGAGTATATGAGGAATTTGTCACAGTTGAGAGGATTATATAAAACCGGTTGTGTTTGGCTTGTTTCAATAGAGCATTTATTCTGAAAGCTGAGACTTTATGGGAAAGCATTCGTTCGCCTCTTGAAGTGAATTGTATTGATTACTTTCATCAAAAGTCTGCATTGAAGTCTTTGTGAAAAACTTTCTCATGAGGAGTGGTATAATACATGAATCATTGTGATTTAGTATAACAGATAAATCTGAATGAAGAGGTGATAAGTTTCGAAAATTTGCTTCCGTCACCACTAAGTGGAATCGCCGTTCTCCGTAATTCGCTTCTGCTGTTCCATACAGACATGATTCAGTTATATCAGGCCAAAATTGGAAACGAAAATCTTAAATTCGGTTATATATGCATGGTCTTAGCAATCATAAATGGTCTCTTCGTTTAGTAGCACCAAAATTAGGGTTTTTCGGAAATTGAGGCAGCAAAATTTTGCGAGACTATTCAATCGAGCCGCACACGGAAGAATTTCATCCACTTTGCTGTCTTCTCAAAAAACAACTGCTCAGTTGACTTCATTTGATAATGTTTGATGAATCCTTTAAAGAATGTACGACAGCCAAAAAACAATGTACGATAATTGGTCGCTTTCGAGTGGTCGTTCATACATAAGCCAGTTTGTGTGTTAATCGAACCACTAAATACACACATTTGGATGAATGCAGGCAGTAGTATGCGATCACTTTAGATCTTTTCGGTACTCTTTAATATGCCTAACCAAATTTCATGACTGATGAACTGATTCTTGAAGTTATAGACCAGTTGTACGCAAAGTCAAATTAACATTTTCAGCTTATAGTTTTTAATTTATTGTTCGTATGATACGCATGTGTGTAAAAAAAAGCAACGACTACAACAAACAACAAATAGTATTTGTTAATTGAACAGATCTTATGAAACACTACGAATAACATGTCAAAAATGAAATTTTTTCGTGCATTCACGACAATAAACAATACGAATATAATCATCAACTAAACACTCTTGTTTGTCAAATTCTTCACCGAAAAGTTTGTTTAATTTACACATACTTCATATTCACAAATATTGTGTTGTATATCCTCCGCTTGTGTTCGTCTTCACAATGATTCTCTAAAGCTACCACTCGGCTCTATTCTCCGACATCAAAAACCATCATTCTCTTTTCACCATTGAAATCACTCACTTCTGTGATCGAAGTGTTCTTAAAGTCATTCATTTGTGACGGTATTTTCGGATTATCACTTACTGATATCACTATCGTTACCGCAACCATCGTCAACGTCTAACATTCATCCACCGAATATTATTCTACGTTAAATGAGTAACCGAAAACAGATCCCTACTGTACAACTTTCTAAAGCTTCCATTACTTATACTGTGTTAAAGTTGAGACTAATTACTTCTTTAACATTAAATACTCATAGTTTATTCATAAAGTATGCCTGAGAAGTCCACTAAACAATAAAATTTATATTCTGAACGAACATCGCAGAATACATTCGAATTTTGTTAACAGCGTGAAGAATCGTACCGTGGTCAGCAGATAGAGCCGCATTCTGCGAGAAGAACGTCTGTCAAAGGCGGATATCCAAAATCGATTCTGAAACAATCCACTTGTAGTGACTGTCGAAACGATCATACGTCAACAAATGCTCTGAATGAAGCAATTAATGTTCGAAGTGACATTTATGATGAATATCCTCAAAATTTACCATATAATGTAAATAAATTTTTTCTGTTACATTGATATTCACTAATTTTAGGAAGAATTCTGATGATTTTCGCTAACGTTTTATTGTACATCATTTTGAATGTTTTCATTTCATGGAATGCAAATTCATTCGATTATCTCATTGATTTCGATAGCAAATTAACAATACATTCAAAAAGCGGTCAGATATAACGAGAATCAAGCATTGAAACGCCTTCACAGATACGACGATCAAACGTTACGTTAATTTGCAGATAAATACGAATTCATCGTCAGATATAAATTCATCGCCAAACATATCAGAGTAAGCAATACGTAAATTGAACGAAGTACA